>ML102495.1:10799-28195 GCA_003697995.1 Taxidea taxus jeffersonii | reverse complement strand
CAGTCAGGTGGACCTGCCCCAGCTGGGAATGGGGGAAGGGAGTCAGGAGAAGCTTCCAGAGGCAGAAGCAGGCAGTGGTTAAAGGCCTGAGTGGTCGAGCATCGGTGCTCCTGGAGGGTTGGCCATGTGGTCTGGCTGCGGAGAACACAAAGGGGAGCCAGGAAGCTGAAGAGGTTTGTAGGAGTTGGAACTGGAAGGTCCTTGGG
Source organism: Taxidea taxus jeffersonii (assembly GCA_003697995.1). Taxonomy (NCBI): domain Eukaryota; kingdom Metazoa; phylum Chordata; class Mammalia; order Carnivora; family Mustelidae; genus Taxidea; species Taxidea taxus. Next base: position 27,989 of record ML102495.1, on the reverse strand, counting down.
AACCAAGGGCAGGAGTGTGGATTTTGGTTGAAGTCATTGGAGTGTTTTCAGCTTCAGGGGCCCCTGGTCAGACCTATGCTTTAGAGAGTTCCTTCTGGCCGTGGGATAGAGGACTGGCCAGGGGCAGAGGAAAGACCATAGAATCATGAGAATGAAGACAGAGGAGAGAAGAGATTGATTTCGGGTGGTGGGCATGTTTCTGGCTCAGGCTCCTGTGCGCTTGTGGGCATCATTTCCTGGGGTAGGAGCACAGGCAAGAGCAGGTCTGGGCAGTGCTGGTGAGGCCAGCTTTGAGCAGGTAACAGGCAAGGCATCCGCAGCTCCTTGAGGCCATTGGGCAATGGAGCTAGAGACACACCGCATGTGGACAGCGCCCAAATCTGGCTGCGTCCATGGCTGTAGACAGGGTGGTCAGGGAGCCAAAGGGAGTGAGATGACCAGGGACCTGTCCTTGAGAGCACTAGCACAAGGAGAGGACTAACAAGAGGAAGGACACCAGGAATGTGGTGTCCCAGACCCAAGGGATGTGAGAGGCTCGGGAAGGGTCAGGTCCTATGGTGAGAGTGTCAGGAAGCAAGGGTAGGCACCGCCCTGTCCCCAGTGGGTAGTGACGCTCCAGAAATGTCTGCTGGATGCTGCATACAGGGCTCGCTGAGAGGATGCTCCTGCATGTCTTCCTGTGCCTTTCTTTCCTTTCCTTCTTTTTTGACAGGATATTTCTAGAAAACAGCACAAGTCACATTTTTGTAAATGTGAACATTTATTCACCTTATTTTTTAGAGCTACTTACTCCTCATTGCTCTCTGATATTGTTTTGACCTTGATGTTAATACTCGCAATTGCCATTCTTCTCCCTCGAGGAGTGATTCACGGACAGATGTGGCTATTTAAATTCTTGTTGCACTTGACAGCAGAACCTCTTAGAAATGAAGGGATCTCATGGAGATAACTTAGTGAAACGTGTTTCCCAGCCCCTCCACCCCACCCCCCACAAGGGAGGCCCTGACAGTAGCCCTGACTTTGCCTCAGAAGGAGGCCCTGAAGCCTAGCAGAGCCAGCCGTGCTGTTGCTTTACTCTGCCCAGTGATGGAACATTCTTCCTCACCTGAAGCTGAGTGATTTCTCTGTACCGTCTACCCTTTGGTCCTTGAACAGCCACTGACAGTGGAATCTTTAAATCTTCTGAGACGCACAGACGGCTCTCGTTTGCCTTCTGGGTCTTCTATGTTCCGAGGATTCCGAGGAATCCTTCCCTTCTGCAACCACTCCGCATGGAAGTGGCTTCCAGGCCTTCGTCTCCAGGTCCTTGTCCACTGTGGTGCAGTCCGATTACAGACACAATATCTCGCCCTGGGCCTGCGTGCCTGCAGAGTCAGCCCTGGACCGTGGCATTCCCTTATCGTGCAGCCTGGGAACTCCGCTCTGTGTCTCTGCAGTTCACAGATGGCATCCTCGCGTGGCCCTGGGTTGTCACAGGGCAGTTTAAGTTTTTGAGAGAGCACAGTGAAATCTCTTGGCCACTCTCTGAAGTACCAGCTTGAGCTCACATTGTCAGCATTTCTCTTGAGGATGTCCTATTTGCTAAGATGGGTTTTAAAAAGGTAACTAAAGGGGCACCTGGGTGGCTCAATGGGTTAAAGCCTCTGCCTTCGGCTCAGGTCATGATCCCAGGGTCCTGGGATCGAGCCCTACATCGGGCTCTCTTCCCCTCCTCTCTCTCTGCCTACCTCTCTGCCTACTTGTGATCTGTCTGTCAAATAAATAAATAAAATCTTTTAAAAAAATAAAAAGGGGACGCCTGGGTGGCTCAGTTGGTTAAGCGGCTGCCTTCGGCTCAGGTCATGATCCCAGCGTCCTGGGATCGAGTCCCACATCAGGCTCCTTGCTCGGCAGGGAGCCTGCTTTTCCCTCTGCCTCTGCCTGCCTCTCTGTCTGCCTGTGCTCGCGCTCTCTCTCTCTCTCTCTCTCTTTCTAATAAATAAATAAATAAATAAAATCTTTAAAAATAAAAATAAAAAGGTAACTAAATTTTTAAATCTCAATGTACATGTATTTTAAAAATACAGCTACTAAGCCCTTAGCACACAAATACTTACTTTTTTTTAAAGATTTTATTTATTCATTTGAGAGACAGAGAAAGCACAAGCAGAGGAGGAGGGGCAGAGAGAGAGGGACAAGCAGGCTCCCTGCTGAGCAGGGAGCTAGAGATGGGGCTCTATCCCAGGACCCTGAGATCATAACCTGAGCGGAAGGCAGACATTTAACCAACTGAGCCACCCAGGCGCCCCATGCACACAAATGCATCAGTGATTTAGGACCCTAGCCACCTTGTAAATGGCTCTGTATTTCTTTAGACCTAGGAGTGCTGTACAAGTCCTTACTGAGCCCTTAGTGGTGCTGAAAACAAGAAGCCTGGGAACCTCTGAGATTAGTTGGCATGGCTTAGGGGCTTTAATCCTTGCTGTGCTTTTTCTTTGGGGAATTTTGCTAGAGATTGCCATCAGGGCTTTTGCTTGGTTCATGAAATCTCTCTTTCCCATCTCTTAGGATCTTTCCTGGCCCCTGGCCCCGTGATGGCCTGGGCAGGTCCAGGAGGGCATCTGTGGTTCAGTGTGTCACAGGGTGAGGGCTCTGTCCCATCCTGATGCAGCATGTGCTGCCCTCACACTGACACATCTTGCTGGAATGCACAGGGCAATAGGGTCTCCACAGTCCTGTCTGCTCTCTTGAGTCTGTCACTATGGCATTTGCTCTAAATGCCAAACCCTCCCTGTTCTTGATCTCACTCAAGTGGGTGGCTCACAATGCTGTTCTTGCTTTCCTTAATGTTTTTAAAGGCCTCAGCTCTGCCTGGTTCACACACACAGCACTTCATTCTCTGTGCCGTCTTACATAGCTTCTACTCGTCTGTGTGATTCATCTCCCGACTGGGACTTGAGTCCTTCCTCTACTGTTTGGGCCTAAAAGGCCTAATGCCCTGTGGGGTGGGCAGGGGCTGTGTGGTGTGATGGGCTATGTGTGGGTCCTCGGTTTGAATCTGGCTCCTCTGTCCACCAGCTCTGGGACCTCTGAGTCACTTTCTTCATCTGCACAGTGGGTCCTTTCCCAGATGTCTCCTGTGGTCGCTGAGGCCTCAGCCCCTTGAGCCCCGCTTACAGCTGCCCTCAACTGTCTTCCACACCCTATGGAAATCAGAACCTTGTCTGGGAATTCCTGGGAGGCGGGCAGTCCCTCAGCCACCTCTGCACTTCTGTTTCCGTGCATGAGGTCTCTGCCCCATAAACTGGGTTCACACCAAATGGGAAGCTTGTCTTCTGCCTCGTGTGCAGGTGATCATTCTACAGATTTGGGGGCAGAGGAAGCAGTTATGTCCCATAGCTCACAAGTGAAAGATCTGTTTTGGAAGTCAGCAGTACCCCCGCACAGATGGGACAGGCAGCGGTGGCCTTCACCCCATCACAGCTGCCCTCACTGTCGCTCAGTCTGTTCTTCCCCTCCGTGTTGTCCTGGAACCCCTGGAGCTTCTGGTAGTAGTACGAGCACTTCAGTCCTTGTTTCTGGACTTGCCAACCAGCCACATCAGGCTGCTCTGCTGAGAAGTAATCCCTCTGCTAAATAACGTTCCTTCTCCCTGGGAGGCCATTTCTGCTACAGCTGTATTTACTTCATGGCCAGTTAAACGATCAAATGGGAATGGAGGAGCCTCTCTTGTATACAGTTAATCCTTATTACCATTGTTACTGTTCTGATTGTCCTTGTTTGTATTTAACAAAACTTTTGACTTTGGAGGGGATTCTTGTTTAAAAAAAAAAAACAACAGAGCAATCTTTGGATTTATTTCTTCATTCAGCTGACATCATCTGAGTGCTTTTACAGCAGTGATTCTCATATCCAGGATGGGGCAGAGGGTCATGCTCTTTTACAAGGGGCTTTCCAGGGTCTTGACCACGGTGGGAGAGAGGGTTCTTCCCTAACAGTGATTGAGAAATGTTACTGGGTAGGGGTGGGGTGTGGGCGGGATTTCAGTGTGCTTGCGGGCACGGAGGATGCAGATAAAATGTCAGAGACCTTTATCCTGTGGGATCATTTTTTTTAAATTTCTGACAGTGAAAAAAATTATCTTTGAAATGTTTCTGTTTTGTAACTCATGACATTGATCTCCTTTAAAGCAAGCACAGCTCTGTAAAGCAGCCTGGGTAACCTGTCCTGCCTGAGCCAGGTTTTTGTGGTGGTTTATCAACTGAATGAGAACAGTGTTCTCTCAGACCATTGTTAAGTGGACTCTGGCTGCAGCCAGACTGGCCAGTCTGAAGCCAGACTCTGGCTTCTGCACAGACGAGTGCAGAAGACTGTTCTTTCTGGGACCTTTCTTCCTTGGCATGTATTTAGCTATAATTTCTAATTCCCCAGATTTTGGGGGAACATCTGCAATTCTCCCAAGACCCTTCTAATCTATAGCACTTATCAGAGCGTCTCATTCCGCTTGCCCCTCACATGACTGGTTTCACTAATCTTGGACAGCGTGTCTTCGGGAATCATCAGTTGTTGACCCAGTTTCTGGTCTCACCTTTACTCATTTCAGAGAGTTCTCCTGTTTCGAAACATGGTCACCAAGGAGAAGGAGAAGCTAGGGCTCGTGGAGACCAGCTCAGCCTCTCCCCACGTCACTCACATCACTATCCGACGTTCCCGGATGCTGGAGGTGAGAAGCCCATCCAGAGAGCTGGATTTTCAGTGCATGATCTCTTGCCTCCAGCCATTCTTGTCGCTCCTTGAACTGATAGCACTGAGGTCAAGGCTTGGGGCTGGAAAGGGGCCGTTGGTCCCATCGTGTGCTCCAGAGAGCTGCCTGATTAAATGTGACCTCAGTGCCGGGGACCCACAGTATGGTATTCCCTGCCTTTTCCCCACGAGGACTCCAGGGCCGGAACATCAGATACTGTGCTCTTTGCAATGAGGACAGGAAGTGCTGCCTGTAGGCGTTCTCATGTCTGTGCAAATTCCCTTTGCCCTGGGAGACATCTTGCCCAGACTCCCAACTGTGAATGTGGGGGCTGGAATGTAGGTAGTAAGTTTACTGAGTCATATTGGAGGGTGCATTTACTATAGAGCTAGGGGTTCTTCGTAGATGGGAACTTCGGAGAAACAGGGAAGTGGCCTGCCTCAGCCAAACCCAGTGTCCAGTGTGACTTGCCCGTGACAGGTACCTGTTGAATAAGAAGCCGGTGCCTGCCTTCAGAACACCTTGCCTCTATATGTCCGAAAATCATAATAACTGAACTAATTTGTCAGAACACGACGCTGACTACCGTCTGCTGGAACGTTGTTATGGTAAATGTATGTGCCTATGAGGTCTCTGTGTGCCATTCCCCACCCCATCCCCAGGGTTGTGCAGCGTGGAGCCTGCCCAAATGTGCTAAGCCTGCCAGTGGTCGAATTGGTGACCGAACCCCCAGTCCACATGCCCAGGAGAGGCTGGACTTGATAGAGTTGCCCCTGCTTGCTCTTCTCTGGCTCTAGCCACAGCCCCTCATTAGCACATTCTGCCGCATAGGGCAGTCGTGGGATCCCGGGATGGCACATGGCCACATAGCCAGACACCAGCAAATGGCACTGTCAGCAGCCCTTCCTCCGCATCCCCCACAATTTCATTTTCCCCCTTGGGGCATTAACACTCCTTTGCTGGAGAGCTGCTTTTAGTTCCCCTGAACCTTGGCGATTGACACGGGGGTCTGCTGGGGAGAGGCAGTGTGTAGTAACCAGATGTTTTTGACATTCTTAAAGGTCGAGAGAAGAGACTTAAGTGCCTCCAGAAACCTTGCTGGTCATGGGAATGGGTCAGGCTGGCTGAGTGTGTCTGTGCAGGAGCATCTCGTCTGCACGCTGAGCAGAACAACTTGCACTGCTCCCTCCTGCTCTTCTTGAAACACAGCCCTCAGTTTAGATAACTGCTTAAGGAAGAGCCCCACTCGTGAGTGGGCCGATGGCACCTGACATCCAGCCTCAGGGCTGGCCAGCTGGGGAACTCGTGCCCCCCCAAAAAGAGACCACCTGCTCCCCCCCTGTCACTTACGGTCCCCAGTCCCTCTCAGACGTGGCCGGCACCAATAGGAGGGCTGGGGTGGTAGAGACGGGTGTGTGTCCTGAGAGTGACAGAGTCTCTAGCTCCCTCCTCAAGTGGCTGCTTGTGGGAGACTCACCGCATGTCCTGGTTACCCCGGGCCTGCTTCCTCAAACACAGCCCTCAGGGGGTCACAGGAGAGGTGTCAGTCTGTTCCTGGCCAAGTCCACTTTTCTTTTTATATTCTCTTAGAGTCCATCTGTCATGAAACAGATTACTGTTGTTCCTTTTGAACTAGGAGGGGGAGAGGGTCACACACTCAGTTACCCTAGTTCTCCTCACCTGCTGGTTTGGTTGTGAGAGGGGAGCCCAGTGGCATTTGCCTGATTTGGACACAAGGGGGCATCAAAAAACTGATCTTAGACGCTCCTGTGCGATTGTGGCCTTTTATCCAGTCTCCTCCTCTGTGGTTTCACTGAAGGTGGTGCTTCCGCACTGTCCGTGCAGGTGTTAGTCTGAAGTCTTGCAGGAAGGCTTCCCCTCACAGAGGGTAAACTGGGGCCGGGACCCTAGCATCTCAGGACCGGGAGGAACCATAAACCATCCTCTGCCCAGCCCTGTCCCCGCAGTCACAGGCAGAACTGGGATTCACAGTCACACCCACCGAGGTCTCAGTGGGAGAGCTGGGCTCTCGTGAGCCAGTCTTATCCCCCGGTCAGAGTCCTCTGCCTCAGCTCTTTGAGATGCAGGATACCCTCCTCCCACTCACTTTCCAGAAGGAGGGACTCAGATCCAGTTCTCATGTACTGACGCTCATGCCCAGAGGGCACAGCAGGCAGTTTTGTCAGAGGAGGCAGCTGGCAAATTCCGCTCTACAGCTCTTCAAAGAAAAGGCCAACGTGGGGCTGATAAAGAAGTAGGATTCGACTCCAGTGAACATTCCTTAAGCACCTGCCTTGCGTGTGGCTGTGTGCTAAGTGCTTGCACGTAACACCATCTCATTTAATCGGCGTGATCCTGGCACCCCTGCCAATGCAAAGTCAGCTTAGGGAGCCATCATCTCAGAGCAGAATGGAGGAAATCTGCAGGCAAGCAAGAACATGCTGGAATTCTCCACCCATCCGAGACTCTGTGCCAGGATAATTACCATAAATGCAGGCAGAACAGTTTAACCATTCTGCTACAGCTGCATGCTGACTTCCTGTGTTCTGTTGCTTTTAATCTCACTCAGTGGTTCTCAGACTTCCACTTCTCAGGTGCTTCTCGGGACTGCACCCCCAAAGCCCCTGCCTTCCAGAGTTCATTATTATGGGCTCTCCAACTTGGGAGCTTAACCCCAGGATAAGATCAGGAGCCCCGAGAGACAGTCCTTTGCATTACGAGAGGAATAGGATGAGCAGGAAGGTGGCAGAAGTTCCCCAAAGCAGTTCTTAGCATTCTGGCCCCATGTGCTTTTTGACAAGGAACCAGGCCGGCAGGCAGGTGGCTGCTGTGGAAATGGTCTGTCTCATGTTAGCAGAATGTCTGATGGCACCATGGCTGTGACTGGGAGGGAGACCCGTGGGGTGGCATCAGTGGGGTATTGCAGTGGATTTCCTCCTACCACGACAGTATGTAAAGAGCTCGGTTGCACCCCCAAGATAGGGCCCTCGTCTTGGACAAGAAGGCTCCTCCCTGGCCGCGGTCTTGTTCAGCACTGCTTGTGATGGTCAGTCCTCGATAACAAAAACCTAAGCTAAGCTTGCTGATACCAGGAACATGTTAGGTGACAGAACCAGGAGCCGAAGACCTCAACAGATGAGAATCGGGAGGGGGACTAAACAAGATGATGGAGTGCAAGAACACTAAAGTCGTGTCCCAGAGTTCTGCGTGGATGGATGCATGCCTTGCGGGCTGGCTGCAGGCCAGGGACTGTGCGGGGCTCCTCTCTGCTCCCCCTGCCTCGTGTGGGCCCAGCATCACTCCCGCACCCTTGTCCCTGCCATCTGTTTGCTCTGCTGCCAACAAAGATCTTTCTGAGAAAGTCTCACCCTGCCTGGACTCTTCTGTGCCCCCCCCCCACTGCCCTCCAGGTGGGCCCTGAGTTCCTTAGCCTGACTTGCCCAGGCCTTTCATGACCTGGGGAAGGCTACCAGGAGTTGACGGGGGGAGGGTATTTTCATTTTTCATCTTGTAGGAGTCTGAGTTTGACTGATTTTTATCATGAGCTAAATAAGCTAGTCTTTGCATTAAAATGGATGGGGTCTTGTCCCAGTTACTTCTGTCCTTTGACAGCCAAGAGCTTGTCACAGCTCATCTTGTCTGCCTTCCCTACCTCCGTGCTCTGTGTTATCTCAGGGGCAGCCTCTTGCCACGGTGCAATGGAATCACATCCCCAAAATGAGTTTCCTTGTAACAGGCTCATTTAAAAGCGGGTAAGAACTGCCTGTACCCCTACCCCACGTCCTGACTCACGTGTTTAGTAATGATGCCAGGAAGGCTAGACACAGGGGAGCCGGAGCCTTGGAGCAGCAGCCGTGAGTTGGGCAGAGGGCCTCCCCCTCCTAATGGGCTGCCATTCTGGCCTCGACAGGACGGCTACGAGCAGCTCCGGCAGCTCTCCCAGCACGCCATGAAGGGCGTCATCCGCGTGAAGTTTGTCAACGACCTCGGCGTGGATGAGGCAGGTATTGACCAGGACGGCGTCTTCAAGGAGTTCTTGGAGGAAATCATTAAGAGGGTGTTTGACCCAGCACTCAATCTATTCAAGGTATTTAAGGGGCGCGGGAGCGGGGCTGACAGCAGCCAAAATCTCGGTTACAAATGAGAAGCAAAGAGCCAGGCCCGTGGGCTCCCTGCCTCTCTCTGTTCTTCTCCCTTGCAGACCACCAGCGGGGACGAGAGGCTCTACCCCTCACCCACGTCCTACATTCACGAGAACTACCTGCAGCTCTTCGAGTTTGTGGGCAAGATGCTGGGGAAGGCCGTGTACGAGGTAGGCACATGCAGGAGCATCACACCAGGAGGGAAAATAAGATTGCTAGAAGTCCTGGAGACTTGGTGCATGGTGTCCTGGCTGGGTGCAGCCACATAAAGTCCCTGTCATGAGGAGGGAGCCCAAGAAAGAGGACGGGACCCAAGATTACTGGACAGAAACACAGGGTGCTTTCCACGTGCTGTGTCATTTTCATCCTCTTGCCCATCCTGTGGCCTGGCTGCCACTGCCCCATTTACCTACCGGTGACAGAAGTGAGGCTTCGAGAAGTCATTGGTCTAGAGTCTCAGCGCTAGTTAAGCGGTAGAATCCAGATTCACACCCAGGCCAGCATGGTCCCATTGTAGGAGGGCAGCATTTTGTGGAGTGTTTTAGCTGTTTTCTTAAATCCTCTGTTACTGGAGTGAGTGCTTCTGAGCAAGCCGCAGGCATCTCGGTGTTGCCTACAAACCAGAGCAGGACAGCAGGTCGAGACCGGTCTTCCCTGGCTAGCCAGGGACTGTGTGAGTGCGGCCCATTTATTTCTGTAGACCCTCGTTCTTGTCAGAGAAACTAGGGACAATAAAAGCTATATTATTGGGTTGCTGCAGGTAGTAAATGAGCTAAGACAGGTAAGACACCTCCTATGCTGCCTGGCTTGTCAGTCTCGTGGGGTCAGGGCGGCAGGAGCAGCCCACCCAGCTTCTGATCCCTGTCCACTGCAAGCCGAGCCGGCAGAACTCCCTCCAGGGACACTTGGTCCCCACCCTTAGGGTCCTGCTCCCCAGGCTGGAAGGAAAGCTGCAGCAGGAGCTTGTGGCCTTCACGGTGGACTCCCAAACTGCCGGAGCAGCACTCCCCTCTCACCCGGCACAAATCCTGGGGAAGGCAGAGCCAGTGGCTGGGGCAAATGGAGGGAGGCAGGAAGAGAGGCCATGTGGGGGCGAGCATCTGCATTCTCCGTGTCCGTGGCCTTAGTCCCTGGCCAGAGTGCTGGCACATGCCCCATCTGCGTCCCTGCCCAGGCTCACTCAGGCTGCCTCCTACTCTAGATCAGTTGCAGGGGCCTGGGCTCCTTTTCTGTGCTTCTCTTTCCACATCTGCAAAATGGAGACCATTTCTCAGTTGATTCCCATTTAGAAAAGAAATCCCATGAGGATGTCCCTGGCCATATGCCCCATTTCTCTTTTAAACATGTAGTTGTGATATGCCCACAAGAGTTGGACCAGCCGAGAAGCTTGACTTCGTAACTTCTGTGAATGTCCTCCCCTGTTCCCCTGGACCCAGCGTCTGTCTCCTCCCTCTCCAGCAGTAACAGTGCAGAGAAATTAGGACATGCTGGGCTCCATATGAGGAGTATCATGCATAAACTCACATAACCCTCACTGTCCTCTGAAACAGGTCATCGAGCCTGAGCTCCTGTACCTTCTAAATCTCTCCTACTAGCATGCTTCCCTCCATCTATCTAGAACAATCTGCCTCTTCTCCCCAGCATTCCGCAGTGGTTTCTTTGCTGCATCCCTGCCTCCTGTCTTCCTCCTCTGGTCCATTTCCCATGCCAAGTACAACCTGGCACGTCCCTGCCTAGAGCCCTCCTGGGGCTCCCTGCTGCCCTCCAGATAGATTTCAGACTCCAGGAGCCTTAGGAGGCCCCTCCAGATCTGGCCCTTATCCCTCTCTTGCATGCTGTGCTGTGTGCAGAGAGCTCTGTGTTCCCTCCCCAGGGCATGCCTGTAGGGCTCGTATGAGAGGCCTTGTGCTGCTTAGGTCCAGCTTGAATAGGTCTTTCTCCTGGAGATGTCCCCTGCCCTGGATCCAAGGGAGAGCCAATGCTTTGCATTCCTCTCCACTCTGCTCATTTAAACCTTAAAATTGGGAGGCTCTGCCAGTCCCCATTTACAGATGAGAGATCGATGGCCTGCAGCCAGGCAGCAGTGCAGCTGGGGCTGGATCCCTGAGCATTGCAGCTCCAAAGCCTGTGCCCTTACCTGCTGTGCTCTGCTGGCCCCTGGAGGCGCTTGGCGGTGTCCCATGTTGGCAGGTACTGGTCTCCGCCTCGAAAGTTTAGGAAGCACCTAGCGATGTCCTTGGCGCCCTCAGAGCCCCTCTGCAGCCTGAGCCACCCCAACAGGGTCACTGAGATGGGATCCTATGTGGCAGACGGCAAGCTCCTGTCTCTCTTCTCGCAGGGAATTGTGGTGGATGTGCCCTTTGCGTCCTTCTTCCTGAGCCAGCTGCTCGGGCACCACCACAGCATCTTCTACAGCTCTGTAGACGAGCTGCCTTCGCTGGACTCAGAGTTCTATAAAAACCTCACCTCTATTAAGGTCAGTGTCCTGTGGCGGGTGTAGCTGCAGGCTGGTGTCAGCTCCGTCAAGTGAAGGCCTCAGGGTTCCTGTGTGGTGGGAGGCGATTTCCTGTTCTGGTGCAGGGGCCGCTCTGTAGCTACCAGAGGCTCCCATGTCTCTTTCTGGGCACTCCTACCTCCTTGCTCACAGTGACGAGCAGCCTTTGCCTTGGCTTCAGGCCTGGTGGCAGCCACAGTGGTCCTGCCCATGCAGCACCGGGTAGGAGGGGATGTGGTACAGTCTTCAAGGATATGGCTTGCTGGGTCCCAACACTTGCCCCTTCTCTGTTGCATTAGCGCTACGATGGGGACATCGCTGACCTGGGCCTGACTCTGTCATATGACGAGGACGTCATGGGTCAGGTAGGTCGGCTTCTATGGCTGAGCAGTTCTTTGCTGCCCTCCACTGGCTTCCTGGAACCTGCCCCATTCTTGATGTTCTCCCCAGGAGGTCCACATATTCCATCACAGCTTTATTCTTTTAAGTTAGATTGTTGAGTTTAGAGTTTTCTTCTTTTTTTAGATTTTCTTTTTTTTAGTAATCTTTCCTCTGGTGTCTGGCCCCCTCGCCCATCCCCCAATTCCTGCCTCGCCAGCAAGCGGGGCTGTTCCCCCTTCCATTCCCAGTTGACCTGTCCTTTGCCTGCTGGGCCCTCAGAGAGCTCCCCACAGAGACCCCGTGTTGCTTAGATCGCATTTAGGGTCATTCCTGATGGGAGCTCTAATTCCCCATTTGTAACATTGCTTTTCGTTGCCATGGTGAGGATTAGCTGTCACACAGAGGCTTGTGACTTGTAGAGGGGAAGAAGCCACCCGAGAAGTGGCTCAAACAGAATCCAGTCCTTGCTCTGGCTCATCCCATAGAGCAGAGCAGGGAGAAAAGACTGTTGACACTGTGGCAGCAGAGGCGTCTCTTCCCAGAGTTTTCCTTTTGGCTTTTTCCTGAAGTGCCCTCTGCGCCCTCCGGAGATGTCCCAGCAGACACCTGCATGAGCCTCTGTGCACCTGTGTTCTGAGGGCTGCGAGGAAAACTGGACCTAGAGCTTCATAGTGCAGAGCTGGCTTCTTGGAGCCAAGCCTGTGTTGCCTCCAAGAGGTCCCTCAGTCTCCCTGGGCCCTGCTTCGCTGGGACCAGCGTGACGCTGTGAACTCCCGCAGGCCGCACCCTGCAGAGAGCCCCTGGCACACTGGTGTGGGAGCACTCTGAACAGCCTGTGAGGGAGGAGCCTCCGCCTTCCCCCAGAGTGGTTCTCCGAGGTTCTCCAAGTAACAGCACATGGACCAGGCGCTCCCTTGAGCCCTTTCTGGGAAACACCAAGCTGGGGGTTTGTCAGAAGCCCCAGTCCTCCGATTACCCCAAGGTGTTGGCAGCGGTGGGCCTAGAGGCCACGATCATTCCTTTCTGCATCATTAGAGACCCAGGATATCCTATTAGTAGAATTTCTGCTAAAATTAGCTTTGCAATTATGCATTCTTTGATTTTTAGGTGACCCCCAGAAATGCCTGAAGTTGAGGAAAATACTTGTGTCCACAGTTTTCAAATCTTTAATCAGATTTTGAGCCTTTCTCCTGAGAGAAATTTTCTCCTCTGACGATAGAAATGATGCAAACTGCTAACCACAGATTCCACTATAAGATGAGCACAGGGTCTGAAAAAACCAGTTAGAGCGCCAGCACCCAGAGAGCACAGCTGTTGGTGTGTCGTCTGTGTGTTTTCCGACTTCTCTCCCGGGGCACCCGTGTAACTCTTTTTTTCCCCACCTTCTCAACAAATGCACATTTCATCATATTTTTTAATAGCTGCACAATATTCCAGGTTACGGTTGTACCAGCATTTATTTAACTGTGCTCCTAACTCAAACACGGTCCTCTCCACAACATCTCGAAGCCTCAGTACAAATGTCTTAATGAGGATCAGATAAGAAGCCTTCCATATTGATCATGCAGGGTCTGCTTGTTGATAGTTAAGCCCTGGCTTCTTGTGAAAATGATTATTCCAAAACATGTCCCATCTTCATTCTGTTATTATGGACATCAGTGGCGGGCCCTTTCATCTTCGGGAAGCCTTATTTCCTCGGTAGAAACCTCTCGAGTAATTGCTCCCCGTCTTCTCCCCCAGCTTGTTTGCCATGAACTGATTCCTGGAGGGAAGACCATTCCTGTTACGAATGAAAATAAGTGAGTATAGCAATTAGATTTTTAAGGTCAGCACTTGAAAAGACTTCATTCTGGCTCTCCGGTCTTACTTTGAGAATTTATTAAGATAGATTGAAGTAGAAAGAGGCCATAAATATCATAATGGAATTTACTGGTTACAGTTCATAGGCCAAAATTGTATTAAACTCGATTTGCAAAATAAGAATTGACAATTTATTTTTTGCAGCAGCACATCTAAGGTCAGAGGCACCCAGGCCACGGTGTTCCTAGGAATTTAATGACAGCTCGAGTTGCAGACAAATGGATTCTAAGCCACTCAGGCACGTAGTCCTGAACCCACAGGGCCCGGAGGCAGAAAGACACCTTGGAGGGGCAGATCATTTTGGAATGATATCATGTGGCAGTTGTATGAAACGCTGTTCTTGAGAAGACACAGTGATGAATTCAAATGCCACAGGCAGGTCCTTAGACATGGGGGGGACTCAGAGGCCCAGCAGCTGTTGTCACAGATAACAGGCTTTTAGAAATCTATCATAAATGTCAGCCTCTTTGGTACCTAGAAGCAAAACTCCTCAGTGCACTGTCTCCACCCTCACTGTTCTCACCTCATTAAAACAGAAGAACCTGGCACAAGGAGTAGATACTGGCCCATTTGTCAATCTATCAGTCTTCTCCTGCCGCCAGGCTCAGCTGATCGTCCGAACTGTTAATCTGAGCATCACTCTCCCAGTGACAGGTGAGAGCTCAGTCCCACCTGGCGAGTCACTTGGATCAGATGCACGCTGCAGCCTGAGCATCCCGCCCCTCTCGAGTCAGGTAGGGGTCAGTCTGCCTGCTTGCGGAGCTTTTATTTAGACAGTCACCGTGGTCAGAAGAGCAGGCTTGATTCTCTTCGTGTTGTGAAGACACCAGTTTTGACTCCTAGCCACGGGGCATTAGTTGGACAACTGAGAAAAGAGCCAGGAGCCCAGGTTGGGAGGTGCTGCCCAGGGGTGTCAGAGAGCAGGGACGCATTCCGTTGCTCCCTGCCATGTGCCTATAACCATCCCTTCAGAGGGCTTCTCTGAGCTCATGCGTATAAAATACCTTCTAGGATGTCTGGTTCAGAGGGGGGGCCTCAGTTAATGTCACCAGTGTCAGCTATGTGACATGTCCTATAGACCCCATCACCCCCAGATCGGTCGTGTTTCCCTGAGCATGACCGGGGGTGAGGGTGGGAGCAGCATGGGTCATGGCCAGAAGCAGCAGGCCGACAAATCCTGTGCTGGAGTGAGACTCCTATCCTGCCTGACCTGTGTGGAAAGCCACTTCACTAACTCTTACATGTTCTCAGCAAAAAGGCTCGACATAAGGGCAAGGGGATTGAGTTCAACAGAAGGTCTTAAAAGGCTGGTTCTGCCCTCCTCAGGGGTGATATTTGATCTTGTACTTCCTGGTAGGCATTAAATGGGAAAGCCCTCCAAAGTCCCCCTCTCTCTTTTGGTAAAATGGAACAACAGCGTGCTGCTTCAAAGTGTGTATGAAAGGGATATCGATCATGGAAAAAGTCATATTTAAGTGTTTCAGTGTGCAAGTCTGCTGCTGGGTAATTTTTTAAAAATAGGCACATTTTCAAGGTCAGAAACTCAGGTCTGAGCACTTTAGGGTAAAATTTTTATTTGGACTGTGCTAATTTGGGATTTGGAGAGTCGTACCTGGGCTGGGCCCATGTTCTTTGCTAAGAAATCCAGTCATGCTAGCAAGACTGGATTTAACCTGTTCAAAAGGTTTGCGTTGTATCTTACACATAGATGAGGTCACTGTGCTCAGAAAAGCAGGCCCAGAAGACCATCTGCTCGGAACCGTTGTTAGTGCCCTAACTTCCCTGTCGAACTTAAGTGTAAGCCAGCTGCATTTGGTCACAACTTCCCTCGGGCTTAACTTTTCATGGCTTAGACTCTTGGTCCAGATTAGTATGGCTTTGATGGAGGTTTCCTCATGAAACCATTTTTTCTCTGTTTTAAAGTTTCATGAAGGACGGAATTCTCTCTTAATCAGATGAAATTAAATAAAAGTCCAAAAAGCACCCTTTGTACTGAGAAGGACCCTCTCCTTACCTGGAGAATGTCTCACTTGGGTTCTTGGTACAGTGGGGTGTTCCCCGATGTCTGACCCCCCAGTTTTGGGGGAGGGGTGAATGAGGTAAAGCCCTGAACGCATCAGGAGGGCTAGCTAGCATCACTGTCGTCTTCGTCCTCGGCATCATTCTGGTGAAACGCCCTGGTGCCATTGGTGTTTCTGTGAAGTGGTTCTGAAATGACTGGACTCCCACTGGTAGCAGCCCAGCCTGGCCTGTTAATTCCTACTGTTTTTCTTCTGTTGGCAACAGGATTAGCTACATCCATCTGATGGCGCATTTTCGGATGCACACTCAAATCAAAAATCAGACAGCTGCCCTCATTAGCGGATTCCGCTCCATTATCAAGCCCGAGTGGACCCGGATGTTCTCAACTCCTGAGCTACAGCGTCTCATCTCTGGTGACAATGCTGAGATTGATCTGGAAGATTTAAAGTAAGCAACAAGTGCTTGGTTGGTTGGTTGGGGCCGGGGAGTGGGGTGGCGGAGGCCGGGGCTTGGTGAGTGAGATCTTTGGCCTCCCGGAAAGCAAGCTGTCCCCTTGCTGGGCTCCTTCTATATCAGGAGCCCACCTCCAAGTGTTCTCCTTCCTGGTCCCTGGGCAAATCGCTCTGGAACAAAAGCTCCCCCACTTGTCTGCCTAGAGACTCAGAAGTGGAAGCAGAGACTAAGCAGGTGTCAGGGACTTCTGGGCTCTCCAGAATTCTGGGAAATGGCAGTGCAGGACCTCTTGTTAGCTCCTGTTTGTGAGTCGTAGGAGTGTACAGCTCTTGAGCTCCCCACCTGTTCAGCTTCCAGGGCCGTGGGTTACGAAGGCATGAGTGTCTTCCTTTAAGAGGTCAAGAGTCACCGGGCCTGCCAGAGCTGGCTGTGCCACTTGGCTAAAGTCCATCCCTGCCTGGGTCTGTAAGCGCCCATTGGAATGTGTGGCTGAGCACATTGTCTGCATTGTTTTCAGGAAGCACACGGTGTACTACGGTGGCTTTCATGGAAGTCACAGGGTCATCATCTGGCTCTGGGATATTCTGGCCTCCGACTTCACACCCGACGAGAGAGCCATGTTTCTGAAGGTATTTTATGTTACCTAGATGTGCATTCATAGATATTCTCATAAACCTAGAGGCTGCTTGATGTAAGAATTTACACTGGGAAAAAATAAACTTACCAAGACAACCTCCTATCATGAACATATCCTCTCGCGTAGGCCGCTTCCGTGGCGGGTCAAGCAGTAACCAGACAGGCCGGAGGTGAGGCTGAGTCACACGGGCCCCAGAGCTGCTGTGCACCCCTCTGCGGAGACAGGCCTGCGTGGGCGAGAGCTCGTTGGCCTCAGCACTCCGTCTTCCCCTTCACTGGTGCTGGCCTTATTCACATCTCGTTTCTTCCTTCCTTTATAGAAGCAAATGGTGTTTATTACCTTAAAATTACAGACAAGCAATTTTTTTAAGTTTTTTTTTTTTTTAATTTCTACACCCAACGTGAGGATCAAACTTCTAACCCCAAGATTGAGTCACGTGCTCCACCAACTGAGCCAGCCAGGCATCCCCAGAGAGGCA
>ML102495.1:0-10399 GCA_003697995.1 Taxidea taxus jeffersonii | reverse complement strand
ACTTTTGAGTCTCTGTCCCTACTCTCCCGGGACTGCCTCTGTGTACCCTTTTTCTCAGCGGTGTGAAACATGCAGTGCCACGCCTACAGTGTGCCCGTAAAACACACATGATTGAGTAGGCTGAGAGCACTGTGTGTTTCTGCAAACAGAGTGGCTGACATTAACCAGTTCCCTCATACGGTGTCTCTGAAGTTGTAAACGTTCAGAACATTCCCCCTGATGCCACCATGTTGTTTCCTGTTACGTTGGCAAAGCCTTTTATAGGACAGTGGACGACATGCACACTTGTCTGTGTCTTTGTTACACACGTGTGCATTTTTATAAAGATGGAATCCTCACCTTGCCACCTGCTCTCCTATTTGATATTTTATTGTGAATACTTTGTCATATTCTGGGCGTACGTTTAAGTGCGTTGAACTATTTTCCATTGGACATTTGGGTTTTGAGAATGGTCTCCGGTGACCTCGGTTGTTGAGGCACACGAACAGTGTCACCAGTTGAAAGGGCAGCAGGTTTTTTTTCTCCTTGGTTTGTCATTCTGAGGACAGTTCATTCCCATCAAGGAGGCCCCCACTCACAGACGCAGAAGTGCCCGGGTCGTCCCTATGGGCTTTGAAGGACTAGGCAGGTAGACATAATTCCAAAAATTCTCAAGAGAATCAATTCTGATTTTTCAGTAGCACCTCTTATAGGCAAAACACCCCCTGCCGGCCTGTAGAGCCGCTACCCCTGTCTCTCCTAGAAAGAGGAGAGAACCCATGGCTCCTGACTGTGCAGTCTGTCCTACACAGCAGGCATGTTTGTGTCTTTGGAGAGCCGGTCCCCAGACCTGCTGTTCCTGCAGCCTGCCAGGTGGAAGACACACCCGCTGTATGGGAGTGGCCCGGACTCTGGTTTCTTCACATATCATGCCAGCAGATGGTAGCTTCCTGTGCCCTCTGCTCCTGCACCTCCCGTCCCAGGGGGATGAAAGCAGCACTCCCTCCATTGACCAGCCCTGGCTTGAGGCATGTGGCAGGTCTGAGTGGCCTGAACCGGGATAGGCATGGGCTCTTCTGGGTCTTTCTCCTCATCCCTGAAACAGCAAATCACACAGCTCCCGAGAAGTGACGCGATGAGGCCGGATCCCAGAGCACTCAGTGCAATGCTCAGCCCTCCTTCCTTCGTAGGAGCCGCTGCTGTGCTTGGGTTGGTGGAAAGTAAACCCTGCCAGGTAGTAGCATCGATACTTGGTGTAAAAACAGTTTTTGAAACCTGCTGCACAAAAACTCTTTGGTTGCCCTCAGGAATCTCACAGCCATTTAAAACAGTTTCAGTGGTAATAGTCACATTAAGAGCCAAACACGCAGCTTGCCATGAAGCTTTGAAGCACAGCTTGGCGTTGTACGTAGTAGGCCCATACATCTCCTGGAGAAGGGAGAGCGTTTTCAGCTGATGTTCAGTTCTAAAAGGCGAGTGCTTTCTAGGACTTCCCTCTGCAGGTCTGTCACTCGGATTTCTAAGTCGGTCCGATTCCTCTGTGCGGACACAAGCTAGCACATTTGGGGAAATAACACAGGTGCTGCCATCTGGAAGATGCAAGGAATCCCAGGAGTGTCTCAAGGGCACACGGCTGGCTGCCCAGAGGCCCTGTTCTGGACATCTGGGGCATCGGTGTGCCCCCTCAGCCTCGCTGGTGCCAGACGCCTGGTCATTGTCTGCGTGCTGAGGGCAGATTTGTCTGTCAGGGAGGGGCCCCCAGGAGCCAAGCTTGCAGAGACTGCTCCGTGACCCAGCAGGCCAGGGTGCTCAGGTGAGCGCACCTGCACACCATCCCCCGGCTGGCTGGGAAGCCAAGCAGGAAGCCAGGTGGGAGGGGAGCGGGGTCCTCTCTCCTGCGCCATGCCTAGGGGGCACCACTGTCTCCCTCTGCCCAGTGCTCCCATGCGTGGCATCTCGCTACGCCAGCACCCGCGTGCCAGGCCCACTGAGATTGGTCCCGTGAGGGGAGTGGGTGGTATTTCTGAGCTGTTCAGCTACACATTCTCTGCCATGCCCTGGGTTAGCACACACAAATGACTGGTCACATCTGCTGGTGTGGCTTTTGTGTGTTCTAACCTTCGAGAATAACACCCTTAAGGGAGACATGAGACACGTACCAATTCTTGGGCCGAATGCACGGTCTGTCACCTTCCACTCTCCAGTCATACCGTGACTGGAAAAAGCCAAAAAGGGCAGCTCGCCTGCCAGGGGCGTGTTGCTGCGGGAGCAAGAGCCCCACTCTGTCCCCTCAACGTGCCTTGTGTTGCAGTTTGTGACCAGCTGCTCCAGGCCCCCACTTCTGGGATTCGCCTACCTCAAGCCTCCCTTCTCCATCCGCTGTGTGGAAGTGTCAGACGATCAGGTACCGCTGCCAGGGGCGAGGCGGCCGCTTTTCGGGGTGGTTTGCTGTGCGCGCTGGGGGGAGCTTCATACCCAGTCTGGGCCCGCGGGGCGGGCCGCGCGGCTCCTGGGAGCCGGGTGAGAAGGTTCCACAGCGCCCCAGCCAGGAGAGCATTCGGGCCCCCAGGGGATGCCCTGGGACTCGGGCTGCTCTGGAGCCTCAGCTCTCTTGGGGTCCCTTTCTCTTTCCTCCCTCAGGAAAGGGTACCTGGGGGTGGTTTTAGAAGCTGGTGGCTTGGCTGGGCTCCGGGCTGAGAGGCAGTTGGGGGACGGGGTAGGGCTTAGGAATGGGGCAGGCGAGGGCTTGTGTGCTGGCCCTTGCTGTCTGGCAGGCTGCATCGTTTCCTCGTCTGCAAGAGAGAACAAACGCCTCAGGTCGTCCTGCCCCGTGGTGGGGTGCCGTAGTCCACTGTCTCAGCCCCTCTCCCCCGCCGGCAAAACCCCAGCGGCCTCTGCGTGGTGCTGCCTCTCGGGATGCTGCAGGCTGGCCTCTAGGTCCCTCATGTGACGCTAGACAAGGCTCAGTCCCCTTACTTAAGGAAGGCTGCCCCACATTGCAGTCTGCCCCGGGCCACGTGCTGGTGGCAGGAAATGGGAGATTGCACTTCAGTGTGTTTTTGGACCTTAAGTGTGTTTACAGTAGTCTGGCTCTCTGGCAATTGGTTAACTGGTAACTAGCAGTTAACCTGAAGGTCCCCTTTCTGAGCATTTACCTCACACAGGGGTTGCCCGTGCAGGACGGGGCTGCTTCTGTGCGCTCAGCACTCAGGGCCGGGTGCCCTCCATTGGGGGGCTAGCCTCGGATGGCAGCGCGCTCTCACCGGCCCGGCCGTTCTGCTCGACACCGGGGGCTAGCCAGGTCCTCTCCTGGGTCACCGCTCTGGCAGCCAACCGGGCTCCCTCGCCAGGTGCCTCCCAACCAAGGCTGTGGTGTGTGCTTGCAGGACACGGGGGACACCCTGGGCAGTGTCCTCCGGGGCTTCTTCACCATCCGCAAGCGGGAGCCGGGCGGCCGTCTGCCCACCTCCTCCACCTGCTTCAACCTGCTCAAGCTGCCCAACTACAGCAAGAAGAGCGCCCTCCGGGAAAAGCTGCGCTACGCCATCAGCATGAACACGGGCTTTGAGCTCTCCTAGCTCCCACCCCTGCCGCCCACCCGCCCTGGCCAGCTCCTGGGATCCCAGGGACCTTCAGCTCCAGGGGGCAGGGTTGCTCTGGGAGTGGGTGACCCACACGCCAGGTGACCTCGCACTCTCTATAGCCATGAGACTCCCCCTGTGGCCTCAACTACTTGGGACGCACCTGACAACTCCATAGCGCTCTCTAGGTGCCACTGATGACACTGACAGGAAGGGTGTTGAGAATAAACCTCCAGGTTCCGCCAGCGCTGGTCCTTTTCTCCTACTTTTCGGGGCCTGAAGCCCAGGCCTGTGGTCACAGAGGGACTTCTTTTGATAGTTCAGTTTTTTGGTGAGTCTTTTCTTTCCTGAACTTTCTGAGTGAGCTGTGCATGAACAAGTCCCCGGAACTCCAAGGGTCCAGAGTGGTTTTCACCATGCGGTCCTGAGTGCACAGAGCCCACTAAGGCTGAGACGCTCTCCTTCCTCTTCTGAAAACTCTTTACTCAGGTAAGGCCTCGCCAAGCCTCTATGCACTCGACAAAGTCTCTGCCTCCGTCCCGCCCACAGCGGCCCCTCCGCAGACAGGAAGGCAGCAGAGCCCAGGAAGTTCGGGGCGCTGCCCCCACCTTGAAACCACGCATTCCACATGACAGCAGCGCCCTGCGCCCCCCAACCCCCACACACACATACACCCCCAGTCTCGCCTCAGATGCTCTGAGTCCTTAGCAGGCCGGGCTGCTGGGAGGCCCCCCGCTGGCTTGATCCTAATGTGTTCATTAGGATCTTCCTCCCGGCCTGGCTTAGGGAGGAAGTACCTGTTGGCCCTTAAAAGCAGCTCCGTTTCCAGAGGGCGCTGGCTGTTCCCCAAAGCCTGCTGATTCCTAAGGGGACAGCTGCCTTCCCCCTGCTTCTTTGTCCCGCTTTTGTCTAGTACGGAACAAACACTATCCGAGTTACCCAGCCTGTTGGGGCAGTGGCTTCCCCCCACTGATGGTAAAATCCCAAGAAACTTGGGTCTTGCCCCTCATTTTTCTTCAGCATGGGGAACCGGAGCGCTTTGCACTGACGGAAGCTCAAAGGGCCGAGGAAACTCTGGGCTGGGTTTGGTTTTTTATTTCATTTTCTCTTCCAACCCATTGTGCTCCTCTGCCCTTATCATGAGAACTTCATTCTCGATCCAGGGAATTGAGACAGAGGCCATGTCTGTGGTCTGTGTTGACAGCCATCACCCTCGCCCCCCTCGTCAAGCTCCTTAGGCATCCCCACCACCAAGACTGAAGCCAGGAGTGCCTGGTCCCTCCTGTTCTGTGGAGCCGGCTGGGGCCTTCCAGCTTTCTACCAAGCAGCAGAACACCTTCTGGCAAAAACCTTCATGTTGGCGGCAAAGTGGGCAGGACCGATCTCCGTGGCCTCCCTCAGAGGGTTGCCGCTAGGTGCCATGTCCTGCCCAGGCCCAAGCCTGGCTCCGTGAGAGCCCCTGGGCTTCTGGAAAACAGTTTATGCTTTACTTTGATGGAAAGACGGCAAAGAATTTAAAGACAGGAATTTATTGTTATTAAAGATCTGTAAGTAATCTCTGATTCTGTGGATTTGCCCCTTTAAATACTCGACTCCTCTGAAGATCTCTGAATGTGTGTGTGCGCGCAGAGCGGGCATGCCCATTTATGCGGGGGCCCAGAGGACCGTCGGCCCGCACGGATGCTTCCATCTTGACTCCGATCACCTGCACATCTGCCAGCGTGGCGCTGCGGAGAGCATGGTTTCTAAGCACCGACACCAACTTCTTTTGTTCTTTTGACGAGGAGGGGTGGTCTGTAATTTCATTTAAATTGTTTTCTTCAGTAGCTGGAAATATTGCACTATCTAAAACACTGAATCTGTGCTCTTATGGCCAGTGTTTGTTGACACTTCGATGGCTCTTGATGGCTCTAAAAAGTTGGGGGGGGGTTTTTTGGTTTCATAGATAACCTAGGGATTAAAACGTGATCAAAGGCTTTATTAAATTTGTACTTCCGCACACGATGGCTGTGTTCTGCTTTTTAATCTGAAGAAGGAGCGCATTAGGACCATGGGCCCGGGTAGCTTACGAGGGGGCGCCCGGAGCTTAAAGGGCACGCGGCTCCCGCAGCGGAAAGGCGACTCAGAGGCAAACACAGCAGACCCCCACGTCTCGCCGGGAAAGCAGTTAGTAGCAGCTGACAATGTTCTGTTTGCTTCCAGTTCTGTTTTGAGAGGGAGCACATTCCAGATAGAGCCCAGGTCACCTCCAGCACCACCGGGCCCTTGTCCCTCCCACCCACTCCGCAGAGGCGGCCACCACCCCGGATTCCATGTTTTATACCATAACGGATACAAGTCCTAGATGTGTGTTCATCGAAAACCATCCACATAACTCACAAGCACATGAAGGCAGATTTACCAGCTATATCGGGGTCTGGGCAGCTTTGCTCCCTGAGGATTGTAGCCGAGGGACACGCAGCCCTGTGTCATCCTGTTCAGCCCACCTTTATGCTCAGCAGAAAAGCCATCTCTAACCCGTGTTTCCAGCTTCACCCTGGGTGGCTCCTCCCCTCATCCTCCCCTGCCTCTGACCTGGAGCCCCCAGAGGGTCGGAGCAGGAGGCTGGCCCGCTGAAATCCAGGGACTCAGGAGAGATGGCCCTTTTATAACAATGTCTGGGCAACCACGGGGAATTCGTGTGTGCTGGGTTTTCTCACGCAGAGCACCCGTACCGCCAAAGGAAAAGAACCAGCCTCCCCAGAAAGCGATAGGAGCGTCCAGTGACACGGTCCCGCCTGCAAACCCAGAGCCCCGTTCTGTGACATCTCAGCCTTCCCAAGTTACCACAGCAAAGAGAAAGTTCTCATAACTAGGAAAAGCAAGTGGGCTTCTTAAAAATTTGTTTAAATAAGACCGTTTTAGCGCACTGACAAAACCTGCAAGTGCCTGAGAATATTGAGGTGGAACCCAGTTTGAGGGACACGTCTCCACCGTGTTTCTGACCGCAGTGAAGCCGTCAGCGTGTCCTTGTCCCGCTGACTTAGCAGAGGTCACGCTGCCGGAAGTGCGCGGCCGGGTTATGGACAGACCGGTTATCTCTAAGGTTGGTTCACCTGGAGATGCAGGTCCTTAGGCCTAGGGCCTACTTCTCGGTAACTTCGTAGGTCGGTCAGAGCCACTGAAGAACTGAACCGTGCTTTGTCCGGTGCAGCAAGGACTCAGGACCGCAGAGACACCTGTGAAGCCTCCCTTCCTGGCTCGGTGTCGGGCTCAGCCTGTGCCTCCCGGGAATCTCAGCGCCCACTTCAGGGGCCGTGGGGATTACACGAAGCAACACGTGACCTGCACCCCACTCGGTTCCTGGCACCACGTCAGCATCAGACGTCAGTCTTCCTCCTCCATTTGCTCACCCTGCACCAGAAGAAAACAGAGCTGCCCGTGGAGCTGCCCATCAGGCCCTGGCCCAACTTCTAGTAGCTTCCACTGCCACCACAGTCACAGCACAGCAGTGAGAAATCCTATGGAGAGGTCTCGTCCGCGGTCTCCCAGGAAACTTCTGCAGAATGGGGGGAAGGCACACTCCCTCCTCCCCCCTGCCTGCAGGGAACCAGCCAAGGTGTTTCCAGGCTGGCATGGCCTCCAGCCATCTCACACTCACGGAGGCCCAGATGGGAGCCGTGGGTCCCTCCAGTCTTCAGAGTCAGGATAAAGTCACTTGCTCATTATAACCCTTACGAGAGCTAACATGTTTTACAAGCTCGTGCTTGCATCATGACTGACTCTGGAGCCTGAGCCATCAGGGCTCTGAGCGCACTGGACAGCAGGTTTGGAGCCTCTGGAGCTGAGTTCACATCCCAGCTCTGGTGCTCGCTGGCCGGGAGGCCGGGGACAATTCCCTAGCATCGCTGGGCTATACTTCCCTCTTCCATTCAGTAGGGGTAGAAGCAGCCACCATGCAGTGTGGCTTGAAGAGCCCAGCCTGTGCCAAGTCCTTCGTGGACAGCCAATGATTCGTGGCTGGTGTAACTGTCACCATTATTTTATTCTGGAGACCCAACTGATGTCCTCTCTGGAATTACCTTTGTTTTTCAGGCTCCTTGCAAGGAAGACACCCCGAGAGGCTTCTGCTGGGCTTTACCCTCCACCCCAGGTTTTTGGCTCCTTTGCCTGAGCCCCCACCATGTCCTGAACTTCCGCCACGTACTAATACCCAGCCTCTCCCCCAACCTGGGACCAGCAGCCACATTGCCTTCGCGGTTTTCCCTGCCCATAACAGTTGCGTGGTCTCTGAGCCGTAGGGAGACTCAGAGACTTGGGTAGACCGGATGGGATCTGTGTCATTTTTCAGACCCTCCACCAAGAAAGCCAGACAGAACACTCAGTGACGGCAGGAGAACCGCATGGAAGGTGTGACCCACCACTCTAACCCCAAAGAAGCCTGCAGAGGAAATCAAAGCCTGAGCTTCCCAAACATCCACATGTCCACGAGTCACCAGAGAGAAGCTGATTCAGTGGGTCTGGGGCGCCCAGGGTCCCGCATTCCTGACCGCTTTGCGCTGTACCGCAGACCACACTCAGGAGTACACCAGGGCCCGGTGTTCGGGCAGGTGGGGTAAGACCCTGAACTTGGCATCAAAATCTAGTTTGGGTCAGCTGAGTGACTGGATAAGTTTCCAACTCGCTGAACCTTCTTTTCTCATCAGTAAAATCACCTCTAATACTAATAACCCTCCTGATGGCCTCACAAACAGCTGTGAGGGGGCGGTGTGGTCACACAGTTCTGGGCACCAAGCCCAGCCTCTTACTGACTGCGGGGCTCTGACCACCTCTCCCAGCCTCGCTGTCATATGGAAAACAGGCATAAGTCACACCCTAAAATGTGTCTCCATGGTAATGGGACAACCTGATTCCAAGGCAAAAGAGAAGTCATCTGTGTTTAGGGAGAAGGGGGTCATAAAGGATGTGTTCATTTTCACCTGGAAAGAGGGTTTGCCCTTTGGAGACAGGAAGGGAGGCATTTGGGACAGAGGAAGCAGCCAGACCCAAGGGGAGGTGGTGAGCAGCGGGAGTCCCATCCCATTTGTCACTGAGGGCAGGAATGGGGGTGTCCTACCACAACTAGTGCTCGTCCCCCGGACCTCCACCACAAGCAAAGCACTGCACTCGGCCTTCTGCACAAGCTCTACACGCTCTCCACCTGGGACCCTGGGCACTGGAGTAGAAGCGGTCCGTTCTGCGGATGAGGATGCGGAGGTTCAGAGAGCTGATTGCACTCACATGAGACCACACAGCTAGAAAGCACCAGAGGTCGGATTCAGCTCTGGGTCCCTGTGACGACAGAGGGCCCCCTTCAACTTCCACTAGCTTCGCTGCTTCAGGGAACAGTCATGGGCATCCCCTATGGAGATGGGGAGGGCTGGAAGTCATCGGGTGCGAGCCGAGACCAAGGGAGCTGTAAGAGAGGGGTTGGTTCCCCAAGGCAGGCTAGGGGAGCCTGAAGTTGAAGGCAAAGAGAGACTGGGCAGCGTGTGACAGTGACGTTTTGTCTTCTCAATACATTGTCTGCTCTGGGCACCTGCACCAGACATCAGGCTCCATGACCCTCTCCCCAACCTGCTTGTGTCTTCCCAGGGACTCTGCGGGGAAGGGAGCGTCACCCTGTGTGGGGCAGTGAGGGTCTGCCATGCAGCCCAGGGGACCTTGTCACCATCACAGATGATGCCCGATGGACCCAGCAGTTGGCGGTGTCCCAGCCAGCCCAGGGAGCCAGATTACTAGGGAGTTCGGGCTTGCCTCTGTGCATCCAAAAATAGGCACACAGGCTGCGCCAGGTGCTGGAAGCACAGCCAGGAGGAATGCAGACACCTCCCTGCCCCACCGCGCTCACTCTCAAGTTGGCCGAAGAGATGCCTGAGCACACACTGTGATCACTCCCCCTAGTGCCACACTGTTCAGATGCCCACTTCCCAGCTCAGCAAACAGATTTGTTGACGGCAAGACCCTTGTCCAAGGCCCTAGAGTCTGTCAGTGGCAGAGCCAGGATGCGAATCTTGGCTTGCCGCTCACTCCAAAACCCTGACCAAAGTTTGAGCAGGCAGAAAAGGAGTGGGAGAGCCTTCTAGAAAATGGGATCAAGATTGAGCAAAGCCCTAGGAGCTGTTCTGTCCCTTCTGCCACTGGTGCTCGTCCCTGTCCCATCTCCCCTTGAGGGGACTGCCAGGAACCTATCCTTATTCCAATCACGCCAGTCTTCAGGGAAAGGGCAGACAAAGAGGAAAGACTGAGCAAGGCACTGATGTCATTCTTTCATTTATTCATTCAGTAAATGTCGTCAGGCACCTGCTATGTGCCAAGCCCTAACTAAGCCCTAGGATGCCGTCGACTTTGGGAGAGAGACACTAACAGGAAACCCATAAGATCATTTCTGATGTGTTGAATACAAGACAGAGACACACACACTCCCACCCCATATCCCACTGGGAAAAGTAAATCTCCAAAAGGGAATTGAGGCATGGCTATGAAGAGAAGAGGGACTGGATGAGGGGGTCTCCAAACTTAGCAAATAGCCACAAGATGGTTCCTGCCATTTTTAAGACTTTGAAAGCCTGCTCGGGTGTCCAGGGTGGTGGCAAAGACTCAGGTTCTGGAAGTAGATTAGACTTCATATCTGGCCCCAGCCACTTCCTTACAATGACCTGGGGCAAGGCCCCTAACCTTTGCAAGCCTGCAAAATGGGGATGATAATTCTTCCCACATAGGGTTGCTGTGAGGTCACACGAGGTTTAGGCAAGCCCCACGCCTGGCATGTAATGAGCACTCAGTTCAGTTTCCCAACCAAGTACTCCATCACGTCCCGC
>ML102494.1:68898-88892 GCA_003697995.1 Taxidea taxus jeffersonii | reverse complement strand
AAAAAAAACAACAAATTTCCTATGCTCATTATGATATAAATACAGAGAAAATACTTTCAGGTGTACTTGTCACATTGGTAATGATCGTTACCGCTGGAAGAGTATCTGGGGTGATTGCTATTTATCTGTATAGGTTGCAATAGAAAGTAGTATTTTTTGCAATTTATTTTGTATTAGTACTAATAGAAAGTACTAATATATCATTTGTATATTTTTAATTTTGATTTTTTAAAACTTATTTTCAGTGTTCCGGAATTCATTGTTTATGTACCACACCCAGTGCTCCATGCAATCCTGCCCTCCTTAATACCCACCACCAGACTCACCACCCCCCACCACCCCCAAAACCCTCAGTTTTCTCTTAGAGTCCACAGTCTCTCATTTTTTGTCTCCCCCTCCAATTTCCCCCAACTCACTTCTCTTCTCCATCTCCCAATGTCCTCCATGTTATTTCTTATGCTCCACAAATAAGCAAAACCATATGATAATTAACTTTCTCTGCTTGACTTATCAAGTCACTCAGCACAATCTCCTCTAGTCTCGTCCATGTTGATACAAAAGTTGGATACAAAAAATCATCCTTTCTGATGGAGGCATAATACTTCATAGTGTATATGGACCACATCTTCCTTATGCATTCGTCCGTTGAAGGGCATCTTGGTTCTTTCCACAGTTTGGCTACTGTGGTCATTGCTGCTATGAACACTGGTGTACAGATGGTCCTTCCATTCACTAGATCTGTATCTTTGGGATAAATAGCCAGTAGTGCAATTGCAGGGTCATAGGGGAGTTCTATTTTTAAGTTCTTGAGGAATCTCCACACTGTTTTCCAAAGTGGCTGCACCAACTTGCATTCCCACCAACAGTGTAAGAGGCTTCCCCTTTCTCCACATCCTCTCCAACACTTGTTGCTTACTGTCTTGTTGATTTTGGCCATTCTGACAAAGAATTCTGTGTAAGGTGATATCTCAATGTGGTTTTGATATGAATCTCCCTGACAGCTAGTGATGATGAACATTTTTTCATGTGTCTGTCAGCCATTTGTATGTCTTCTTTGGAGAAGTGTCTGTTCATGTCTTCTGCCCATTTGTTGACATGATTATCTGTTTTGTGTTTGTTGAGTTTGAGGAGTTCTTTATAGATCTTGGATATCAGCCCTTTGTCTGTAGTATCATTTGTGAATATCTTCTCCCATTCTGTGGGTTGCCTCTTTGTTTTGTTGACTGTTTCCTTTGCTGTGCAGAAGCTTTTGATCTTGGTGAAGTCCCAAAAGCTCATTTTTGCTTGTTTCCTTTGCCTTTGGAGACATATCTTGAAAGAAGTTGCTGTGACCGATGTCGAAGAGGTTACTGCCTATGTTCTCCTCTAGTATTCTGATGGATTCCTGCCTCACACTGAGGTGTTTTATCCATTTCAAGTTTATCTTTGTGTATGGTATAAGAGAATGGTCAAGTTTCATTCTTCTACACATAGCTGTCCAATTTTCCCAGCACTATTGAAGAGACTGTCCTTTTTCCACCATATATTTTTTCCTACTTTGTCAAAGATTAGTTGACCATAGAGTTGAGAGTCCATATCCGGGCTCTCTACTCTGTTCCACTGGTCTATGTGTCTGTTTTTATGCCAGTACCATGTTGTCTTGGTGATCACAGCTTTGTAGTAAAGCTTGAAATCGGGTAACGTGATGCCCCCAGTTTTTTCTTTTTCAACATTTCCTTAGCAATTTGGGGTCTCTTCTGATCCCATACAAATTTTAGGATTGTTTGCTCCAGCTGTGGAGCTGGTGGAAATTTGCTGGTGGAATTTTGATTGGAATGGCATTGAAAGTATAGATTGCTCTAGGCAATATAGACATTTTTACAATGTTTATTCTTCTGATCCATGAGCATGAAATGGTCTTCCATCTTTTTGTGCCTTCTTCAATTTATTTCATGAGTGTTCTGTACTTCCTTGAGTACACATCCTTTATCTCTTTGGTTAGGTTTATTCCCAGGTATCTTATGGTTCTTGATGCTATACTAAATGGAATTGGTTCTCTAATTTCCTTTTCTGTATTTTCATTGTTAGTGTATAAGAAAACTATAAACTTCCAAAACTGAATCAGGAAGAAATTGACAACCTAAATAGACCTATATCTAGTAATGAGATTGAAGCAGTGATCAAAAACCCCCCAAAAAACAAGAGCCCAGAACCTGACGGATTCCCTGGAGAATTCTACCAAATATTCAAAGAAGAAATAATACCTATTCTCCTGAAGCTGTTTCAAAAATTTGAAATAGAAGGAAAACTTCCAGACTATTTTTATGAAACCAGCATTACCTGGTTGAACCCCAAACCAGGCAAAGACCCCACCAAAAAGGAGAATTTCAGACCAATTTCCTTGATGAATATGGATGCTAAGATTCTCAACAAGATCCTAGCTAATAGAATCCAACAGCACATTAAAAAGATTATCCATCAAGACCAGGTGGGATTTATCCCTGGGTTGCAAGGGTGGTTCAACATTCGCAAATCAATCAACGTGATAGAACAAATCAATAAGGGAAGAGAGAAGAACCACATGGTCCTCTCAATTGATGCAGAAAAAAGCATTTAACAAAATCTAGCATCCGTTCCTGATTAAAACGTTTCAAAGTATAGGGATAGAGGGAACATTTCTCAGCTTCATAAAGTCTACCTATGAAAAACCCACAGCGAATATCATCCTCAGCAGGGAAAAGATGGCAGTCTTCCCTCTGAGATCAGGAACACGACAAGGATGCCCACTCTTACCACTCTAGTTCAACATAGTATTAGAAGTCCTAACAACAGCAATCAGACAACAAAGAGAAATAAAAGGCATTCAGATTGGCAATGAAGAAGTCAAACTCTCTCTTTTTGCAGATGACATGATACTTTATATGGAAAACCCAAAAAGACTCCACCCCCAAACTACTAGAACTCATACAGCAATTCAGTAATGTGGCAGGATACAAAAATCTATGCACAGAAATCAGTTGCTTTCTTATTTGTATTTTTTACAATAGAAAGTATTGTAAAATACTTTTTCACACACACACACACAATAGAAAGTACTATTTTTTTTACAACAGAAGTACTCATATTATTTGTATAATTTCAATTTAATGTGAAAAGTTTTAGATTTACAAAATATACTTTCATCTCAAATATTTCATTTCAAATGTTAGAAAATGGTTTTGAATCTCAAAATGTGAACTATGGGGGCACCTGGGTGGCTCAGTGGGTTAAAGCCTCTGCCTTCAGCTCATGTCATGATCCCAGGGTCCTGGGATCGAGCCCCACATCGGGCTCTCTGCTCAGTGGGGAGCCTGCTTCCCCCTCTCTCTCTCTACCTGTTTCTCTGCCTGCTTGTGATTTCTGTCTGTCAAATAAATAAAGTCTTTGAAAAAAAATTAAAAAAAAAAGAACTGTGTATCTTAAAAGATAAATTACAAATTACAAAGTAGTTGATGTAACATTTTAAATTTATATTGAAAAATTAAATACTGAACTCTTAAAATATTATTATAATCTGCAACATGCAATGTCTAATCTCGAGACAAAAAGTGAATGTATTTTATATTAAGTCGGATAATGGTGCTTTGATAAGAATCTTCTACTAGTTTGGATAACACAAGTAGAGATGAGGTCTAATTTTAGTTCACATGATAGTAATTTTAAAAGCCAAGATACATTATTCTTTCATAAAATATTAGCTCTGTTGCTAAACTATTCCCAACATGCTGGGCATTGTCCCTTAGTATTTCACAGTAATAACCAAGGAGAGAGAAAAAGTAATAACAATATGATTTAATAAACACAGTTTCATATAAAAAACAAACAAGTGGAAATATTTCTTTATAATTCCATTAGAGAAACTAAAATGTGCTCTAGGCAATCAAAAGCTGAAAATTATCTCCTGATACTTTTATTACACTGATCAATAACATATATAACTTTCATGAGAAGGTTTCTTGGTTTTGAGAAAAAAATAAAATAATGATGTAATATAACCTCACATTTATTTTTGTTCTTACGGATGAATTTAACTTTTTTTTTTTAATATTAGAAAGGGAAAAAAAACTGCCTTGCTTTATTACTGGGAACACCTTTCTCAAGAGAAAAAACTATACCCAGCCAGCTAGAACCCTGTCCCTTCTACAGTGACAGAAGTCCAATGGGAAGGAAGGTTCTCTTGAGACAGAGCATCATTTCACCTGCGTTTTCCTGGTGCCCAGTGTGTACCTCCCTCTGTCCATCCCACTCGATTCTCTCAGCCTGGGACTCCCTTATAACCTCCCCTTTTATGATCCATCGTTCAAACTCCCAGGTTGGAGCCAGCTTTGTGGCCATCTGCACTCAGTGCTCTGTGCTTGCCTTCACGTTCTTGGAGTACTTAACACTTGTATTGTTGAGCTTGTGTTTTGTACAGGAAGAAGCCTGATGGAACAGTGGAGTACACATGTGAGGCAGGCAATAGGCGTGCCTCCCTCCCTTGCTGCACCATTGGCTCCTGGTGTTCAAGAGGTTTCATGAGCACAGAATTCTGGTGGGCCCAGGATGTAAGAGAGTTCAGGGGGACGTCAAGGTCAGGATGTCATCTCTGCAACCAGGAGAGGGCACTGATAGGTAGCTTGGAGAAGCCACATACTCTGCTCTAACTGGAACTCATTTCAACACAGAAAGACGGCAGTGGTGTCCTAAAACATGGGAACAACGAAGGAATGCTAGCATACCCTTGCTCACACGTGTCACTTCCCTCAGGCCACCGTGCCATGATGCCCACTCGTACTGTGTCAACCAACCAGGTATCTTATGGTTGTCCAAATATGTAATTCCTTCCAAAAAGAAGTGAAATTAAGAGAGTTCAGTTAGTTCTGTGCAGTATTTCCAGTGTCCTGGTAAGAATGGGAAGCGTACGCCTGTATGAGCTCCAAAATATGAATTGCGTAATGTGGGTCGTTCTGCATGTTCATTAGATGCCCTTAAACTTGCATTTAAAACTGGCCATTGCACAATATAAAGATGAACGCTAAAATTCATGCACATAATTTCATTTTGGAATTTTTCTTTACCTAGAAGGTCATCAAATGGCAAATAAAAAACAAACAAACACCATGACAAGTCGAGAAACTGAGAAAGAAAGGGAAAAGCTTTATATTTTAGCACCATTAGTGTCACACTTTTCCTAATTTTGGTAAAAAGGACCTCAGATTTTCACTGTGCATTGGACCCTGCAAATTATGTAGCCTGCTCTAGTTCAGACGCCTCTTCTGCACGAAAGGCGTCTTTGGTTTCTACCACTGCCCTTTCAAAGTGATTTGTTCCTTGCCTCTCACTTCCAGTTATTTTTGAACTTGCATTTAGCACTCTATTTTTCCCATGCTGTTTGGAATTATGAGGTACCTTCCTAGTAGCTACCGCTAGCAAGGTATAATTTCCTCCAGATGTCACCTTTGGGCCACCTACATCAGAATCACCTGGGAGTTGTTGGGGCTTGGGGGCTCTCCTAACAAGCTCTGCCTCAGGTTGGGGGACCACTGGTGTGGGGCACAGGGTCTCCAAGCATGGTCTGAGGACCAGCAGCACCAGCCTCACCTGGGATCTTATTAGAAACACAAAGTGTGGGCTCCCACATGTGTCTGGGGCAGGGGCCCAGCTCTCTAGAGGGTTCTGCTGTCCAGGGACTACTGATGGAGCAGGCAGGAACATGAGCTCTTGGGCAGCTGGATTGGGGCTTGAACTTGGCTGACCAACTTTTGAGCAAGTTCCCTCTCCCCAGGATAGCGGAGAACCTGAACCAGAGGAGGAAATGCAAATGCCCTATAAAAGTTCTCTCTTTGTTTAGAAACCTTACTTTCTGCCTTTGATGCTATTGTTGAAGAACAAAGAGAAATCTAATCTGAATGCGTTGAGAGGTTTCTCATTAGATATTCACAACCCCCCCACCCCCCCAGGGTCCCCCAGGAGAACAGGAGAAGAAATGGGGCTAGGTCTTGCTGCCAAGCTGGCTGTGGGAGGGGAAACCCTCTCAGAGGTCAGCACCCAAGGAACCCCGGAGGGAGCTGATCCTGCTCAAAGTCACCAAAGCCTGGGGAGGAAATGTCACATCTGGATGTTGCGTGTGCACTGCATTTATTATGAGACAAAACGTGTGACTTTTTCGACTAACCTTTATCTCCCAGAACATGGGAAATTCTACGTCATTGTGACACAAGAGAAACTATACTTTTACCCAGATGGGAGAGAGAACTCGAATTTTGATAAACTGTAAGAACTTTTTTCCAGCATTTGATT
The DNA here is from genome assembly GCA_003697995.1 of Taxidea taxus jeffersonii. Classification (NCBI taxonomy): domain Eukaryota; kingdom Metazoa; phylum Chordata; class Mammalia; order Carnivora; family Mustelidae; genus Taxidea; species Taxidea taxus. The sequence continues at coordinate 82,595 of ML102494.1, read as the reverse complement.
TAATCAAATGGTTAAAACCAAAACAAGGAAGAAAGATACAGAAATCCTAAGCCCCGAATGGTCTCTTTACGATTATTTGTTTATGTGTATGGAGGTGTGTTGTGTAATTATGGGTTTATTGTTTTATTTGGTGATTACCATACCAAAGTAAAATGCCAGTATCGGTAATGTGATATTTATTTTGCATAACATTAAAATACTAGTGTTGATCCTGGCATTTTTATGCTTTTTAATGTATTCAGAGTTCTTGAAATAAAAATTAAAACCAAATACTTAATATGTGACAATTAAACAATTAAATATACTCTGAACAAGTAAAAATATGAATTTTTAAAATATGCATATTAAAAATACATTGATATTGGGGCGCCTGGGTGGCTCAGTTGTTAAGCATCTGCCTTTGGCTCAGGTCGGGATCCCCTCTTGGCAGGAAGCCTGCTTCTCCCTCTCCCACTCCCCCTGCTTGTATGCCCTCTCTTGCTCTCTCTCTTTCTGTGTCAAATAAATTAAAAATTGTTTTTTTTTTAAGATTTTATTTATTTGTCAGAGAGCACAGGAGCGAGCACAGGCAGACAGAGTGGCAGACAGAGGCAGAGGGAGAAGCAGGCTCCCTGCCGAGCAAGGAGCCCGATGTGGGACTCGATCCCAGGATGCTGGGATCATGACCTGAGCCGAAGGCAGCTGCTTAACCAACTGAGCCACCCAGGCGTCCCATAAATAAAAAATCTTTTAAAAAGTACATAGATATTCCAAAAATCACTTGTTAGCAATACAATTAATACTGCAATGCTCAAAAATGCTATATAAAAAGAAAAACTTTAAAAATAACTTTATCAACCATTATCACTAAAAAGTTAAGCTCATGTTAAAAATATAAACCAAATATAAAAATATTTGGAACCAGTTACAAACTGGTTCCAAATATTTCCCTCTGACTTAACATGTTCACATAATGTGATCTCTTGTTGATAACTCTGAGCAGGTGCTTTTGAAAAGCTTTTTCTTCTGCAGAAATTGCAACCTTTTTATTGACCGCCAGCTATAGCTTTGTCTCAAAGACAGCCCGGCCAGCAAGCCTTTGACTCTTCTGGTCTCATCACGGGTGGGCGGAGTATCTGATGCAGACCCATGTGCACCAGTTTCAATTTTGTCATGTTTATTTTGCACTTTCGCAGAAAGCCTTTGAACTAGAGTAAGAGATGTTCTTTGCAGTAGAGGCTTGACTTGCTTGATGGATGTTCTCATTCTCTTGAGGATTACAGAGGCATAGATGGATTCTATTTTGTTGGATTCGAAACTTGAGCGCAGCAACAACTCTCAGTATATCTCACGTTGTAAAGACATCAGATTTCAGAATTAAATATATATATTATTGCTCCGGGAAAAAATACAAGTGTTTCAATACTTCAGAAACAAGCACTGCCAGTATTTACCTAGATGACACAATGATCACAACACGCTTGCTCACACACAAACACCGACTCATTTTTAGCAAAATTCTGGTTCATTTCACAGTCATTTCATGCTGCTGTAGGTTCAGCATGAGGTACGGGAAGAGAGTGCATCTTCCTCTGAAACCAGGAAAGCCCCATGATGTCCAGCCTCAAAGACAGACTTGATTAGGGCGCCACAAACTTTGAAAACTCCAACGCACGCACTTGGGACTCAGGCACATGCTGAATGCTCATTATGGCCCACGCTGGCCTTGGGGTGCTTGTGGAGTGTCCCAAAGGCCCATTGCATGTAAAACACACGGCACGATTCTCCCACTGGCCCGCTTGGAGCCCCTGTGCTGGCTGAGACACGGCCCAGGCAGCAGAACTCGGATCAGCTCTGCGCCCTGAGGAGTCTCCATTCCACTCCCGGCACGGCTGTCGGGACAGCCAAGCTCAATGTGATTAAGCCACTCTACAGACTAAGTTAGGAGACTCCGTGACTCAGCAATGCTCAGAGAGGGAGAAGACCGAAGGGGAGTTTTGTGAGGGGCTCCCGGCAGGGCCTGCATCTGTTCCTCTGCCTCCTAAAGCAAACAAGAAATTTTAAGAGAAAACCAAACACAGTTCTCCAGGCTCCATTCCTTTTATTTAAATTCCCCCAACTGCTGAGCCCAGACGGCTGTCCCCTCCAGCCTGGCCCGATTTTCAGTGGCTACCCGGCCAGTGGCGGACAGGTCCGGCATTTCCTCTTTCCAGAAACTCAGATGAGCCAGGGTAATCTGTGGCAGCAGGAACCTGGGGAAGTTGCTTTTTCAGCAGATCAAATCAAAAGCAGATGCAGAGAGAAAGATCATGGCTAAGAGGCCTGGCGATTCTCCATGACCCGCTTTCTCTGGGGAGGCTGGAACCCATCCAGAACTGCACACCTCCCCTCAGTCCCTGGTGGGCTTCCTGGCAGCTGTGTCTCTGTACTGGATTGTCCAGATTGAACTGTTGGCGTCTTGCGAGTCTAAAAACAGCATGCAACACAAGGAAAAGAAATTGGAGTCCATTTGAGATGTCCTTTAATGAACATTTGTGTATATTTCTATATCAGGCATCCTATGAGAAACTGGGCTATAAGGACAAATAGAATAAAAATCTAAGCATCCAAGAAGCCGACCCTGCAGAAATGTAAATATTCACACGGCCACGATGTGAATTGGCCGAGACATGAGAACACAGAAGGGAGGTAAGGCTTTAGGTCCCAACAAGGAAGGTGACCTGAGCTGGGTCTTAAGAGGTAAGCAGACCCCACTAGGTACTAATAAGGAAAAGCCATCTACATCGGAAAACGGATAGGGACACAGGGAGAAAACCAGAAAAAACCCTGGTTGTAGCCAGAAATCACCAGGAAGCTCCAGGTGGGTGGGTGGGCGAGTTGAGCGGGTGAGGACTGACTTAAAATAAGATAAGTCTCTCTTACCAAGGGCAAGGGCCAAGTCTGTTCTCTGTTTCTGGGAATCACTAGATTCCCAGCCGAGGAGGGCAGGGACAGCTTATGTTTTAGAGAGTGTGGCTAGCCCGGGGCACAAGAGAATGGGAAACATGGAGGCAGAGAAGGTAGGCAAGGGCATCCTTGAAAAGGGAAAATGGAGGGGCACCTGGGTGACTCGGTTGAGCGTCGGACTCTTGGTTTGGGCTCAGGTCGCCATCTCAGGGGTTGTGAGTTCGAGTCCCGGGCCAGGTTCTCCAGTAAGTGTAGCGTCTGCTTGAGATGCTCTGCCTCTGCCCCTCCCCCATACATAAGGGCACATGCGCGCACACTCTCTTAAATCAATCTTTTTTTTTTTTTTTTAGGAAGAGTAGAGGTGGGGTGGTGTGCTTAAGGGGGAAGAGTGTCGAGGAGAGTATTATTTGCAGATGGGGGAGATCTGAGCGTGTGTAGGCTGAAGGTGAGCTGCCTTTGACAATCGGGCAACAGATAACACAGGAGAGAGCAGAAATAATCCAGAAGGAAGATTCATACCCATGCCTGGCCCAGCATCCCATTCTCTGTCGGGTAGCTATGGGCCATGTGTCCGCTTCGGTCATTTGGTAAAAAAACACACTGTACACTCCTGGCCAGCATGACACAACGCAGTAACATCAAGAGAGCCGAAGCCAGTAGAGAAATGCCTTCGTCTCAAGGTGGACGGAAGGACAGGGACTCACATAGCCTACCCGCAGAGAGTGAAACGGTGGATTCAACGGGATCATATCACAGAACAGTCAAGTCACCAGGAAACCAAAGTGCTGTGAGCGCTGGTAGGGAAGGAGGGCGGGCAGGAAGGAGAAAGTTGAAAATTAGACAAAGAGCACAGAGCTGAATATGACAGGGGGCGGGGGGCAGAGGATAAACCAGGACGGAAAGTTCCTGCTTGTGAAGGGAGAATCATGACGTGGGGTTTTCAGCAGTTCAGGAATCCTGGGCTCCCCTACGGACGGGGAAGGCTGGGAATGAGTGGGAATGAATGCCGGCTGTAGCCACAGTGTAAGAGGCTGGAAGTCCATGCGGCCTTCGGGAATGGTGTGCGGCGTCTTGGGTCTCTTGGGTCACCCCACAGTAAGCTGCAGGTCCCTCTTTTCCGCTTGGCCGACCACCACCCATAACTGCAAAGAAGAAGGCCTGGCCCTGAGATCCTTGGCTACCCCAGGATCCGTCTTCACCTTCACACAATCCCGTCTTGCCTCCGCAATAACCAATACACGTAGTGCTATGTGCTCGGGTCAAGGAGTGTTTACCTCTCCCCAGGGACAGGTGGGGCCAGGGATGCGCACAGTGGTCCTCCCTTTCCAGACTCCTCCAGAAGGTGTGCTCAGAGCCCGGCTCGGTGCTGCTCAGATCCTAAGTTACACAAGGGTCACCTGGCAAGCTTGCTGCACAGGCGAGCTCGGATCCAGCAGGTGTGGCGTGTGGAGCCCAGATTCCGAATCCCGGACGAGGCCTTGGGTGATGCAGCGCCTGTGGCCGGTGAACCACGGCTCGCGTCCAAAGGCCGAGGCGCCGCCCCTCGCGCTGCCAGGGGAGACCCCGTGTAAAATGTCGGCGAGGTCGGGTCGCTCTGCCGCTCGTGGGGCTCCGTGCCGCCCCCGTGGCCTTGGCGTCTGCGTCCGACTCGGTCGTCGGAGCCTGAGCTCGTGCAGGCCGGTGAGTAGGACTTCGCGGTCGCCACTGCACGGAGAAGGCAGGACGGCGCTCGCGGGTTCACCCGCTTGGCAGAGAGGAGCCGTCGAGCCCAGATTTCCAAATGGCTTGTGCTTATGACCTGATTTAGGTTTTCGCCAAGAAAGGGGGGAAACGAGCTCCTTTCCCGATCCGGGCCCTGCCTCCTGGCGGAGCTCTGCTTGCGGGGGAAGAAACCGTGAAACTCGAGCAGACTTTCCTGGACTGGCCAAACAGGGCAAGGGACAAGCTTCCTAGAATGTCTGCACTTCGGGTCTGCCCCAGGGGAGCTCCTTTTACCTCCTGCATGTGTCACTTCAATTTGACAAACAGCAGGAGAGGAGAGGAGAGACTGGCATCGAAAAAAGCTTTATAACGTCGTGCACCGCTTCACTTACGCCTGCCGGGGGGCTCCGCTAAGAGGCGAGTTTTCTGTGCGGTCCTGTCGTGTCGGTTCCGTGCGCCGTGGGGGACAGGCAAGCAGAGGGAGCGCGTCTATGCAGGGTTGTCCGTGCAGTTGAGGGGAGTGTGGGGGCACCTGCGAGGTGTCCTTAATCAGCCTGGAGGTCAAGGTAGTGGAGCGCAGAGCTTCTCTGAATGGATAAAACCTGACCTGAATCTGGTAGCTTGAGCAGATCAGTAGGTGAAGAAGCTTTAAAAACGTGAGTTTTGGATACTGTGCATTGGCTCTTGTTGGGTTTTTCTCTCTGGGCACCCAATACAATAGTCTGCCCCATCCTCTTGAATCTAATGTGGCCATACACTGAGCTGGAGCTGATGAAGGATGAAACGGATGGCTAAGTGTCCCTTCTGGCTAGAAACGGTAAATGCCAGGCTGTGGCTTGTCATTTTCCCCCTTTCCTACTAAAGAAACCAGGGAAGCCTACATTAGGATGAAACTTCCATCTGTCTTCAGGTTCTTGAATGACTACAAGGAACAGAAGTAAATCTCTTTTGAAAGCCATGAAATTTCGCTAGTTGGCACGGCAGCACAAGCTGGTCTGTCCCGCTGACACAGAAGGGCCTTCTGGGCAGGGAATCAATGGGACTGACAAAGGCTCCTCGAGGATCTTCGATCTGGGAGTGTGAATGGTCAGTCACACCAGCGTAGGTATCGGGGTGGGTGGGGATGGGGGGCACTTGACCTCCCTGGGGTCTCTGGGTCATGTAAAGCTTGGTTGATGGAAGTAAAAGGCTCACTAGGTGAGCCCTTGAGTTTCCTTTCTAACTGCAGACTTTGATTTTACAATGCGGAATGCACTTAATGATGGTTCCCTCTGGGAGCACCTCTTACCAAAACCCAGTATGTGGTTGGATTTCTTGCTCTGGTGAGGTACGGCTTTCCGGCTGTTGTAACCCTTGTGATCGCCTTAACCACGGTACGAATGTTTATTTTCCTCCAGTAGACCATTTCTGGGGGGCAGTAAAGACTTTAGTTGTAATCCCAAGATCCTGTACAGTGCCCAGCCGTGTTACAAGTGTTGGGACAAACAAAAATGCCCAGCCTCTTCCTGGGGCCCGCCTAGGGAGCCTCCTCTGATTCTGCTGGCCCCCTCTCTCTCCCAGTCTATCCAAGCCATGCCTATGGCTAGTTCCCCTTCAGCTTCCCCGCTTGAGGACAGCCGACACCGGAGCCTTTGGCTCCTGTTGCGTCTTCCAGGCACTGAAGCCCGTGTTGCAGGTTGCCCAAGTACCTGCTGAAAAGGTGGTTCTGGGGGGCAGACTCTCAGACTGAGCTGTGGAGTGGGGCCGCCCGAGGTCAGGAAGCGGTGGGATGGCACTGCCGGTGGGAAGTGCATGGTTAATGACTCCTGCTGCTCAATGACCTTGCAAAGACTTTGTATGAAATAGTCTTGTTTTAATAAGTTCAACCTGGAAATTCTTGACGTTGCCCTGGGATTTCTAGAATGAGTGTGTAAGTGAAGAATCAGTCCAGAAACAAAACCAAAGTCTGCGACAAGAATTCGATTGATAGAACCTTGTGCGAAGAACTAAGGGGCTTCGGGGAGGATGGGAGGTTGCTGAAGGGTGGCTGGGGAAGCACCCGCCGTCGGAGAGGGTGGGCAGAGCGTACCCAGAACGCAGAGCACGGGATGCAATGCAATTGTATAAATCCTGGGGGCTCCAGACTCCCGAACTACCTCTTTTGCTGAGGACCCCTTTCCAAGGCCTGAAAAGTGGATTGTGTCCCCTCAGTTGCCAATCGGTCTTTCTGAGGGCGTGAGATCTAGAGTCCTGGCTCGTGTTTCAGTTGGCTGCACAAAGCAGGCCACGGCAAGGAACTGGCCCTCCCTGATGCTCTGTGCAACGGACATGAGTGTATCTGGCCTTGGCCTTGGCCTTTGTTCTCACTGATGGCCTCCATGAAGTGCAAGGGGAGCTAGGCACTGAGGTCAAGGGGACAAAGGATGAGTGCCGCGCAGCAGGCGGGTCTGGGATGCGGCTGCTGGTCTGTCGACCCCTCCACGGCGCTATCTGTAAAGCAGGAACACGGAGACCCTTGTCGCAGTGTTGTGGGAGAGACTGACCCAGGCTGTCACCGCTCCTCACTCCTGATCGCTCTTTCCCTGCAGGCTCCCAATGAGACTAGAATTACAGTGTGATTGGAAGGAGAGTTATATTTGAACTGTTAATTAAACTCTGCCTCTAAAGTGTTGCACGGTAAACACTCGCAGAAGAGCTCCCTTTTGAACAGATGAGAAAGATTAAAATTCGGTTTTCCTACCTGGGGTAGGGAGGTGCCACCGGCAGGGAGACTGGCGAGGGGGGTGAGGACCAAGTTCCGGGGATCGGGCAGGGGATGGGGTTCACGTCCGAGGGTGTGGAGCAGAGTGTACTGGGGGTCGTAGAGCCCTCATGTCCCCCGGCCAGCTGCTCATCGGGTCCATGTGGTGCATGGGCGGGGTCATCCCAGGACCCCGTCTCTGACCCCATGTATCCCACAGCCCCAAGGCCTCGAGGACTGTCCTTCCCTCTTTAGTTGACATGGCAGACCAGAACCCGGTGGTAGCGTTTGAAGCCACAAGTGCTCAGGGAGGCTCAGTGGCCTGGATGCTCCTGGAAGATGGGTGATATGGGACTCTGGGCCTAGGGCGGCAAAGGAGCTGAGGCTACGGGCCACAGGAGCAGTGCGGGGGGAGGAGGGACCAGGATGACGAGGCCAACTTGCTGTGCAGGCCCTGACTGGGGTCCATGCTGCCTTCAGCGTGAGTGGCGACGGGGGGAGGTGGCAGCCAGGAGTGGGAGGACAAGCCAGGGACGCTGCTGGCTAATCTGGTGCACTGCCTGGGCCCTTCACTGCACAGACAACATTGAGAAGCTGACGGCTGCAAGGCTGTGGTGGGCTACTTTGAGGGCCAAGGGGAGGTGGAGGAATATTTCCTGGACATTGGAGTTCCTAGGACCAGCATGTGGCTGGTTTGCTGTTTCAGGAACGCCTTCTCCTACTCTCCCAGAAAACCCCAGAAGCAAAGAGCTTGCCGATGGGTGATGGGCCCGTGGATGGCATATCTGTGACCCCCCCCTGGGTCCTAGGGTGCTCAGGCTGCTGAAAATGCCAGAAAAATACATTGGCCAGAATACTGGGCTCAGTACTGACAAGCATCCCATGCAAGACGGTGCCACCCTGCTCTCCAGGAACACCAGGAAGGCCATGAGCGAAGCCAAGACCAGCCCAGAGGACTGGGAGTGTGGCTTCCCTGGAGTCTAGGGCCTGGCCGCATGTTCCCTTTCATGCCCTGAAACCTGCAGGTGACATTGGGCTGACCCTGAGGCTCAACCCCAATGCCACGGCGCTGGGCCCAGGGCTAGAACAGCACAAAGGGGACCTTGCTGGGCTCTGACTCGGCCAACTCTTGGCCCCATCTGGGTGGAGGCAAGGTGCAGTCCCAGTAACCTGTTCTTGGGCAGGGGGGAATCCTTAAATATCATTGTTCTTATGCACACAGAATGATTAAAAATCAACATGCATTATTTACCTCTAACTGGTGTTTGAAAAACGTGGACATCTCCCTCTCCAAGTAGGTCTACTTTCCGTGCCTCTTTTTTTTTTTTTTAAAGATTTTATTTATTTGACAGAGAGAGATCACAAGTAGGCAGAGAGGCAGGCAGAGAGAGAGAGAGGAAGGGAAGCAGGCTCCCTGCTGAGCAGAGAGCCCGATGCAGGGCTCGATCCCAGGACCCTGAGATCATGACCTGAGCCAAAGGCAGCGGCTTAACCCACTGAGCCACCCAGGCACCCTCGTGCCTCTTTTATATTAATAATTGATAAAATTCTCTGCTCATAGACAAACCTTCAATACGACTGCAATAAAGGACCCTTCATTTTCCTGCTCCAAAGAATTGGTTTTACTTGATGTTACTCCCCGGTTTTCCAGCAAAGCCATAACTTTTATTCACTTCATACCATGGGCAGAGACCCACATCACACTCTGCACTTACCAGGTACTTAACAAATATTAAATGAGTGACCAGTCTTCTACTCCAGAATATGATCTGTCCTGAGAATGAATAAAAAATTGTTCAACTCAAAAAAAAAAATCGTTCAATTCGAATGTTAACACTAAGGCAGGGTTGGGAGGGAAGGAGAGGTGGAAAAGCATAGGTTGAGTAATTTTGCCTATCATCTAAATTTTAGCAAATCAGAAATGCAAAGTTTCTAAACAGAGCTGTGAATGTCCATCAGGATCTGATCACTGAGATTCCTCTGCTGTGTTTATAATTCCTTTTCTCTCCGAGCAGCTCAGGACCTGATCTGGCCATTGACAATCGACCATTGTTAGAGAAGTTCCCTGAAAGAAGGCTGAGCTGCCTCTGCAAGTAATTGATCCCTATTTCCAGCTTCCAGATTTGCTTGTCTTTATGGTGGCACACTGTCAAGACGGAGGATTCTGGAACTTGGTTGAGATCTGGGAAACCCTTGCCAGTAGCGGGGCCTGTCCTGAGGTGGGCCCTGGGTGTCCTGGACGCCCAGGGGAGGGCATGAATGTTCATCGGGTACCAGCTCTGCTCCAGTAGCTTCAGCTACTTATTTCCTGTCCTTGTTTCCAGAGCAACCCCATGAAGGAATAGTAACTGTTATCTATTGAGGGTTTACCCTGGGCCCAGCCCTTGAAAGATCATTATCTCAGCACATTGTTGAAACAACCCAGGAGGTATTATTATATGCGTCTTAGAGGTCAAGTGTCAAGGGTTAATTATATTGCCCAATGTCACACAGCTACTGAGAAGTAGGACCAGAATTTAAATGCACTTACTCTAATTTCAGAGTTTATTTTTTTCCCTCAAAATAGAAAAGCATTTTTCTTACTTTATAAATAATGTATGCTGATGACCAAAAAAACCAACATGGAAAAACTCTGAAATATCTAATTTTTGAATAGGTAATCTATTCACCTATAAGAAAGCAAAAGCTGTTACACGGCAGCGCTGTTACTAACCTGGGACTCCTCTAGAAGGGTTTTCAGCCTGCACGGATCTATTTCTCTTTGCACTAGGGGCAGCCGGTGCAGGTCATCTCAGGCCTGGCTCCTCCTCCCCAACTTAACCCTATTTTGTGCATCTTTACAAATCGTAGCATGAGACTCCTCCTTTTTTTTTTTTTTAAGAGTTGCACTGTTTCCACTTTATTTCTAAAAAGAATTCCATAATTAACCAGATCTCCATTAGATGATTTTTCAGTTTTTTGCTCTTGCACACGGTGTGGAAATAAACAGACGCTCCCGTGTCCCACTGCTTATCTCCGAGTTCTGGCGTGTCTCTGGGGTGGATTGCTGAATCAAAGGTCAAGGTGGATTCTGCCCACTTTCCCTCCATGGGTGGGGCCGGTTTGTCCTTGCCCCAGCAGAATGCACGGTGTCTGTTTCCCCATAACCTCGCCAGTGGTTCTTACCAGTTTTCAGATTTTGTGCCAATCTGCTAGACGAAAATTGCCAAGTCTGGCTAGTTTGACTTGCTCATCCTGAGATGAAGCTGAGCACGTCTTCTTGTTCAGAAGGTCCTTACGTGTCCTTTCTAGTGATTATCTAGGCCTCCCTTTGGTCTGTTTTTTTCTGTCGGGTACCCTTTCCTACATGACAGAGTTGGCCTTTTGTGATAGGACTTGCAAGCCCTTTTGCCTGGTTTCTCTCTTGTCTTTTGACCTGAACTATGATGTTTTTCTCATGGAGAAATGGCTATTTCAGGAGTCCGGTTTACCAGACTCCGAGAATTTTTGAATTCTCATTAGATCCTTATTGCTCCCGTGTTTCAGTTCTCCCCTGTTTTTGTCTAATTGTGACTTCAGCGTTTGCATTTCAGTCTTTTCTCCATTTGGGAAAAATCCCAGTGTGGAGGTTAAAGTGTGCATCTAGTCTTGGTACATGTCTGGGTAGTAACCCATCCCCGTGTCCTTTCACTGAATCCTTTCATGACTGCGCCGCTTCCTTTTTCATCCGGTCAAGTCTGCACACGTAGGTCTGTATAGGGCTTTTTTTTTACTTTTATTCTACCCATCTGTCTATTCACATATTACACTGTTTTAATAACTGAACCTTTTAAATATGTTCGAACACCGAGTTCTTCTTTTTCAGAGTCTTCCTGGTTATTCCGTCTCCTGTTTCCGTAGGAGATTTTGAATCCCATTATGTAATTGTTGATCTTTTTTAAAACTATGCTTGTAGGTATTGGAGTATATATTGAACTTGCAAATGAGTGTATGGAAAAGTCACCTCTCAGTCATGGTGTGTTTTCATTTTTGAAGTGTTTTTTAGTCTTGGGTATAGTGAAATTTCTGTTCTGTGGCTCCTACAAGGTATTATTTTAATGCCTGATTTGGTTGCTATATTCATGTAGCCTTAACTATGTGGTTGTTGCGTATATAATATATACTGCATATATAATATATAGTTACATACATGTTATATATTACATAATTATACTATACTATACATATTTATACTGTATACATATAGATAAAAATATAGATATGTATGTGTATATTTTATATATGTATATATTATAAAATCTATACTATAGCATAATCTATACTATGTAGTATAAGAGGTTAAGATTATATAAAAGATTATAGTATAATCTATACTGTATAGTATAATCTATACTATAATATAGGTTAGTAAATATTAGTATGTATTAGTATTATATCATATATAATATGTATAATTAGTATTATATATTAGTATATAAGTATTAATATAGTATAACCTGTACTATAGTATAGATTATAAATTATATAAAATATTATAGTATAATCTGCTATAGTATAGATTATATAATATGTGTATATGATATATATACACAAGATACAGTATATGTGAAAACTAATGTATCTATTTTACATCCCTAAAGTGTTTATGAATCTCTTTCTGGTTACGGTGCTTTTTAGTTGTTTTTCACTTGCCAGATACATAGTCCTACCAACTGCAAATAATTTTTTATGCTACTTTCCAATTTGTAGAATTAGGATAATAACTTTCTGTTACCTAGTTTTATTGGCCATTACTTTCTCGCACAACAACAGATGCTATTTCTGATTTTTTTTTAAGATTTTATTTATTTATTTGATAGAGATCATAAGTAGGCAGAGAGGCAGGCGGCGTTGGGGGTGGGGGAAGCAGGCTCCCTGCTGAGCAGAGAGCCTGATGCGGGGCTCGATCCCAGGACCCTGAGATCATGACCTGAGCTTAAGGCAGGTGGCTCAGTGGGTTAAAGCCACCCAGGCGTCCCCTGCTATTTCTGATTTTGATGGTGATCTTTCTAGTGCTTCCTATTAAGCAGAATGCTAGCTTTGGGATTATGGTAGGAGGATTTTTTATCTTGTTAGAGTTATTTATCTAACACTATTTTATGGTGATTATAATTTTTTCCCTTTTTTGTGATTACAGTTTTTAAAAATTAAGAATGGATATCAAATTTTGTCTGGTTTCACTTAATAATTCTCTTTCCTCATATAATCTCAAGCTTGGGGGTTTTGTCACTGACTTTAAAAAAATGGGATTTTTGTCATATACACTTAAATGTAGCTTGTCTTTCTCACTATATGATACTTTGTAGAATACTTCCCAACTTACCCTCCTGTAGATCAAGCTCCCAGTTTTAATTGGTGCATAATGTTCCATAGCTTGGGTATTTTCCATTTATTCAGCCAGTCCTCTATGGCAGGCATTCACTTTTTCATTTCACTATAAACAAATAGAAAGTCATCATCCCTGTAAGTGTAGTTTCAAGTGAGGGGCCTTTTAATTTCTAAGGACGATATTCCCAGGGATGGGAATGTGGAGCTGAAGGTTACATATAATTTTATTTTAATAGCCACTCTGCTATCTGCTCAAGATCTCAGAGCTAGAGCTGGTATTCAGTGAGGGCTTTCTGACTCCAAATCTCATTAAACCAGACTGCTGCACACACCAGAACAATCTAAAGCAAATCCTGTAAAATTACTGTGCCTGTCACGAGATTCCTGCTGTTTCATCTAGTGGATGATACACCAGCATCAAAAGCCTCAATAAAGAGAATCCTGACCCCGCAAGCATTTGTCTTTGTGTGGCTTAGTTCGTAGACAGGCCTTAGGTTTCTCTGACCTTGGACAGGATGGTCTCGGTTTTGTTCCTCTGGTGTGTCCCTTTTTTCATCTCAGAAATGGGAATAGTGGTCCTTGATGCAGTCATAAGGTTAGAGCCCGTGGCCTTCAGAGCCTATATCAAGGTTCTGGGATTTTCCTGAAGGGCCATTGAAGCTCAGACCCAAGCCCAGTCTTTTCTCTGTATGATTTGAAGTTGTGTAGGCTAGCAGGACAGGGATAGTGGATAGTGTCGCTGTTGCTCAGGCCTTGGACCCTTGGGCCAGGGACAGCCTTTGGATTTGGGACCAGTGTGAGAATTTACAGACTCACAGGACCATACGGCACTCCCCTGAAGTCTTGGAAGTCAGAATTCCAAAATCCATCTCGGCCAGCTAAAGTAAGGGATAGGCAGGTCTGGTTCCTTCTGGAGACTCTGGAGGAGAAACTGTGTGTTTATCTTTCCCAGGTTCTAGAAGCTGCCTGCATTCCCCAGCTTGTGACCTCCTGCCTTCATGTTCAG
>ML102494.1:44293-63898 GCA_003697995.1 Taxidea taxus jeffersonii | reverse complement strand
CCCCCCCCCCCCCCCCCCCCCCCGGCTGGGATAGGCTCCTGCTCTGCTATGCCTAGTGGAGTCAGGGAGACTGGAATTTTTTTTCTTTGTCTCCAATGTGGACAAACTTCCTCTGGAAGTAAGTTTAAAGAACCAGACTTCCCTCCCTAAATACAGAGATAATTGCAAGCATAACACTCCAGTGACTTGTGTTCCTTTTTATATTCTATCTTGCTCCGTTTAATTTTTGATCAATTACAGCTATTTTAATGCCTGTGAAGTTCCTCGTCTAGCCAAAAAAGGAGGACAACTCTTTTTATTCTGAGCTTGATAGCATGGACGCCTGCTGGCGGATCAAAGGGGTTCAAGGCTGCCGGCGCCTGCACGCGTGGAGGGGTAAATGGAAGGAAGGGGGTCGAGGTTCCACTTAGTACTCTGCCATTGTATTCATTATCTATGGTGGCTGTGATACTACAATTTACACGAAGAAATAAATATCTGGTCTTCATCTCTGTTTCTGGCATAAAGCTCTGAAAAACCTTTGGAATTTCCTGAGTAATAAGAAAAATGGGTTTCTGTGAGGTGGAAGGGGTCGACTTTGGGTGCCCACCTGAGGAGGGAGACGGGTGTCTGGGAGTCCCAACCACGTGATAAGAGGGCTGGAACTTGCAGTCCTAACTCCAGCCCAGGGAGGCGTGAGCGGCCAGAGGTTGAGTCAACAGCCAATGGCCAGTGAATTAACCAGTCGTGCCTGTGTAATCGAGCCCCTGAAAAAACCCAGAAGAACCGAGCTTTGGCCATCTTCCGTGCTGGGTGGGGTTGCGTGTGACGAGGTGCTGAGAGAGTGGCAAGCAGAGGGCAGGGAGGCTGTGGACTCTTCCTTCTACGCCTTGCTCTCCGCGTCTCTCCTACCTGGCGGTTCTTGATTTTTATCTTTTTCCGATAAACTTTTGATCCAGTAACTGAAACCATTCCCGAGTTCAGTGAGCCATTCTAGCACACTAGGAAGGTGTCATGGGGACCTCTGACGTCCGGCCGGTCCGGCTGGAGACACAGGTGACGTCACGGACGTGGGGTTGGTTGGAGTGGGGGATCACGGGAACCTCCAGGCGGAAGTAGGTTAGTCAGGAGCCCGGATAACAACCTTGGCTTATGAAGTGGGTGTCAGGGCTGGGGCGCTGGGGCCGGATGGAGCACTTTCCTGTGGAATCTGATGGTGTCTTTGTCAAGAGTGTCAGAATTGAGTTCTGGGTAGTTGGTGCTGTGTGGGGAAGCCTCCCTCAGAGAACAGCTTGTTGGTGTGCGGAGTGCTCACTAGAGTGGGTACCAGAACCTTTTCCATGGCCTGAGCGAGTACTACAGACTCAGTGACTTAAAACAACAACTTCTATTACTTCATAGCTTCTGTGGGTCAGGAATCTGAGTGTGGCTTAGCGTGGGTCTTCCACGCCTGGGTTTCTCCACAGTGACAATCAAGGGCTTAGCCCAGGATCTTCAGGAGGTTACGATCTAGGTTTGGGTTGGGCCACAGCAAGGCTTGACTAAAGGCCGCAGGATCCATTTCCAAGTCCATTCCGTGGTTGTTGGCAGGACTCGGTTTCTCCTAAGTTGTTGGACCGAGGACTTGAGTTTCTTGCTGCCTGGTGGTCAGATGCCACCCTGAGCTGCTTGCTACATTCAACTCTTGACCTTGGCAGCGTGGTTGAAAGTGAATAAACAAGAAGTCAACAGGATGACAGTAGGCCAGCAAGAGAGAGAGTACAAGGAAGACCGAAGTCAGTCGCATATAACCTAGTCTGGGAAGTGAGATCCTATCATGTTTCCAGCTTTCTGTGTCTTAGAAGGAAGTCCCTAGGTCAGGCTGCCACGCGAGAAACATAGATTATACCAGGAGTAGACCGCAGGGGGGGAGGAACAGTTGGATGCCATTTTAACAGCATTTAGCTTCCTAAGCGGCATTAACCAGATAAGTGACCTTGGGTTTTAGTGCCTTACTCTGCTTAATGTCCTAATAAAAGGAAAGATTTAAAGATGGCCAAACCCAATCAGGGTGGCAACTTCAACTGCCTGCCGGAGCCTGGTGGGTCAGGATAATCTGTGAAATGGGTGCCACATGAGATGGTGGATACCGGAAAGAGGGGACTCCTGTCCAGCTATACTTGTTCTGCTAGGTCTGTGTGGGGAAGCCTCAGAGGGGGCCTTAAAGGGCCTTTCTTTCTCCTGGGGGAAGCCCACATCTCCCGTTTGGGCTTTTGATTCAAAATGTTGGACCCTGAGATTACGGCTTTCATCTTGCATTTAAATAACACTGGGATTGCCCGAAGGACAGATGTAGGTTATCACTCAGACAGAGAGCTGAGTGAGGACCCTACCGCATAATCTGGAAGTCTCACTAAGACCATTCCAGCGCCTGACAAAGGTTGTGATCCATCCCGTCTCTGGAGTGGTTGGTTTTTGTGGAGCTCTGCTGGGCTCCAGAGTCGCTGATCGGAAGTCCTGTTTTTCATGGCATTTATATCCTGCTGCTCCGGACTTATACATGGCTATCCGTGTGACCATTACGGAGTTGGCTTGTAATAAAAAACCCAAACAGCCTTGTACTTTTGATACAGTCTTTTCAGAATTTCTCATTTGATAGCAACCTAGAGATCCGGTTTTAGAAAGGGAGTATGTTCTGTTCTTTTCATCAAGCCTTTAAGGGCCCAGGTCCAAAGTCCTCCTAGGAACCCCCCAGCTCTTACTGAAGCACAAAATCAGGATAAAGAGAGCTTACCTGGAATATATAATTAATTTTAGATCTAAGAGACTTACATTCTTTTCCTCCTGTACTACTCAAAACACGTGAAAAAGCCAGGTTCTTTCCCACCTTTCTCCTACCCTAAGCTGTTCCAAAGCAGGTGTTATTTACAAAGCTGCTTCTTTGTCATTAGATACCCTATTCCCCCAAAAGAGCATTTGCATGTTGAAAATTACACAGGAAATTGCCTGATCTCTCTACTGCGTGTCCGTCAAGGAATCCAAAGTACTGCTTTGCTGTGATCTGCGCAGAGGAAAAAAATGATGTGTATTTATCCATCTGACAGTTGTGTAATCGGTAATTCTTTCTATAAACCCAAAAGGCAGTTCAGACAGCATCTACTCCGATTGGAGACCAATTAAATAATTATCAAAAGCATCAGGAAGACTGCAAGGGCGAGCCTCAGAAGAGCACACGGAATCATAATTGCCATTTTGAATTTTTCCCTTCCTCACCCTCTATTAAATCGTGCTTTCTGTTGACCTCCGCAAATCAGATGGACTAGGGCAGCTCATTTTTTTTTTTAAGGTACCAACCTCCCTGAGCACAAAGGAGCTTCCTGGGGTTTTGCAGGCTTAGGAGATAGATGGATTGATTGGATTTTTTCCCCCAGCCTAAGCCGCCAGGCGATTCAGACTGTAAAAATGAGCAGGGGGGGTGGGCGGGGTGCCTTCTGCATTCTGGCTGCCTGGGCCTGAGGAGTTCACGCCTTTGAACTCTGCCCAGCATTACCTGCTTAGCCAGGCTGATACGACCGTGATCTCCAGGACCCTCAGGTCGAAGGGTAAATGTGGTCCTGTTTTCCATGGATTTGTTTCTTCTCCCTCATTCCTCTTGGTTCTGTTTCTGCCCTGCTCAGAGAAGCAAGGTCAGGAAAAACCTGAGCCGGCGCCTTCTGAAAATGCACTGGCAGCCGCCAGCCTGCGCACCTGGCTAGGGAGCCCATAGGGCTGCCCCCGAGGGCCGGCCGTTATCTCGAAACCTCCGCATCACCGAGGCAGGAGCAAGGCAGTGTGCAGTCATCCCGCGGCATACGAGGCCCACGCATTCGCCCTTGCTGTGGAAACAAATGGTCAGCAAATGGCCCTACTCAGAGCGGGTTTGGAACTCATCCTCTGTGTCAGAAAACGGGAAATCTCCGAGGTGGCCCCACACAAAAGGATGCAAATGACAAAGGCACCAAAGCAGATGCTGAATAATGGAATGGGAACAAATAGCATTCATGGGCTTCGTCTTTGTGTGTGTGTGTGTGTGTGTGTGTGTGTGTCTCCCACCAATAGTGCCTCATTCTTCCCACGTCATTTTCAGTTGCAGCCATTCCTCTTTTTATGTCCAAGGGACGCGTGAGAGGGGCATCTGGGCCGGTTTCTGCTTGGTGTTCTCTGCCCTTGGAACTGCAGTGGGCCTCTTCTGTCGCTTTGCCGAATGGCGACATAAGTCTGCGTGTTTTGTAACGGCCGCCCCGTCGGCCCTGTGTAGCGGAGGTGGCTGTATTTTCCTGCCGAGAGCAAGTGGCTCACGGGAAGTTTACAGGATGGTTCGGAATTCAAATGCAGATGATGTGGACTTGCCAGACGTGGCGTGGACCTTGAGCTTGAACACCAAGGACTTGGTGTATAATTTTCATTAAAATGAGACCATTCTCTGGGGTCAGCAATCCAGGAGAAAATCCGTATATGAAGACACACGTCTCACCCCTCACCTCTCTACATGTGAGAGGGAAGTAAAGCCCCCAGCAGGGAGGTCCTGCCTTGTCTGGAAGCCAGGAGGAGTGGCACAGGCCTTTCGAATAACCTGCACATATAGGATAACCCGAGACCTTGTCAGCAGACAGACGAGTTATGCTCTCACAGGTCACATGATACTGAATGACGACTGCTCTTCGGAGAGACTCATGGTTTTATCTTGCCTGATCCTCTTAATTACCACGAGAGGGGTTCTTTAATTATCCATTTCTTACTTGAAATGAAGCAGGCACAAAGAGCTTGAACTGTTCAAGGACATAGAGATAAGCATGGGGGAGCAGGCCTGGGACCCCAGGAAAAGTTGCTCCAAACCTAACAACCAGAGGGCTTCATCAGCTGGAACTAGAAAGCACAGTGTATTAACAGAAAATTGAGGGGCGCCTGGGTGACTCAGTGGGTTAAAGCCTCTGCCTTCGGCTCAGGTCATGGTCTCAGGCTCCTGAGATAGAGTCCCACACTGGGCTCTCTGCTCAGCAGGGAGCCTGCTTCCCCTCACCCCCTGCCTGCCTCTCTGCCTACTTGTGATCTCTGTCAAATAAATAAATAAAAGAAAAAGAAAAAGAAAATTGAAAACAAGGGGTAGAACATACAGATTTCTTTTCTTTCTTTTTTTTTTTTTTTTTTAATTTTTTTAAATCCCTCTCTGGTGATAAAAGTCTGGAAGTAGCCATTCAAGGGTTGGTATAACAATGCCCCATCACCGGGGACAGGGTTCCTTCTGAACTTGTGTGCCGCCGTCCTCACTTTGTGCCTATCTTTAGTCCATGAAGTTCGCTCCATGGTACAGAAATGGTTTTCGGACCTCTGCCGTTGTATCTAATTCCAGGAAGCAAATGTGCCGTTGGCAGGAACTTAGTCATGGATGCGCACTGAAGTGTGCGAGGGACTATGCCAGCTTGAAGCAGGGTACCTTGTCTCTCTGAATAAAACTTAAATGTCATCTTCAGAGAAAGGAAGACGGACTCCTGGTATGTAACCAGCAGAATATGCCAAAGGTCCCAGTCAGCCTTAACTTGAGATTTTGATACAACAGCCATGACCTTGTGCCTTCGTCCTGACTGACCACTGTCCACTTGCGTCTTGGATTATCTTCCTACCATGTCTACAACCGAGCTTCAGACCCAAACCACCTGGCATGCCCACTGGTCGGGGCAGGGTTAGGTGTGGAGGACTTCAGAAGCATCCCAGAAAACAGTTGGCCTCCTATGAGACTTCACTAAGAGGATGGAATCCTCCAGTCTGAGTGTGAGGTGAGTTCAAATGACTGAAGTGTGCCAGCTGGAGGTAAGACCCTCTCTGACCAGTCCCTCTGTGGGCTTGTCCACCCTGGAGATGAAGACATGTTGGTATACAAAGTCAAGTCCCTATGTTACTAAACTGCGTATCATGTCTAGATACAGCAGCTGTGCTGGGAGCTCCCGTGGACTGTACCATGGAGGGAGGAAGGCCTTTCTCCTTATTGTTATTTTTAAGTCCTTGTTGACTGAATGGTTGATGACCTGAGGATTAAACATGGCTGCCAGGACGGGTGGGGAGCCAGGGGTGGCAGCCAGAGAAGGCGCATGATGGAGCTTGGAAGGATGGGGCAGAGGGTGATGTCAAATGATGTATGTCAGATAAGCCTGGATGCTCTTCCAAGTCAAGGGCAGGCAGATTCTCTTCGTGGAAATGGAAATACGGGCCAGAGTATTGGAGTTAGGAACCTTCAGATTTAACTGTTCATTCCTCTGTTCATAAGCCGGTGGGATATTTGGGTTATCCTAAGTTCATAACAGGTTTCAGCTGAGTTTTAGTTTATGTTCAAACACCAAATTCTGAGCCTGGACACCCAACTCGGGTAAAATTAACCTCCCCTCTTCTTCCCTTCTAAATTTCCCTGCTCAACTCCATCCAAACTCAAATGGAAGGCTGCCCATAGAGGAAAAAAATAAAGGACTAAAAGATGAAGGGATGGGGGCAATGAAAAGGAAAGAAATATGCCAAACTCTTAACACTTAAAATCTTAAAAATCATCATCTTCTATAGAATCTGGTGAGGACAATAGGAGCAAAAGTCATGGTGCTTATTTTAAGGACAGGTGACTCTGTAGCTTGTATGCCGTTGGGCTGGTAGTGTTAGCACATGTTTATTCCTATATGTCAGTTAGCAAGGTTGCAACATGTATTAGGACTTATAGCTCCCCGCATTTCACCTTCGGATGCTTCCGCGGCAAGGGTTTGATAGCAGTGAGCACTGTGGATAAAGAGCACTAAATCAGGAGAATGAGGTCCTGACTCTCGGCTCTTGCTCGCATCCCCTAATTCTGTGGGAGCAGTACCTCTTCCTGTCCTGTTTAGCTCACAAGGATATGGTGAGGATCAGGTGGGAAGATCAGGTTAAAGGGCTGCATAGACTTAGAAGTTTCATGAAGATCTAAGTCACATGTAGCAGAGGCTTGAAGCCCCAGGATAAATGCAGGGAAGCTAGATTCCTTCAAGTAAGTTGGACTTCACTGGGTAATCATTTTCGCTGCAGACTGTTGACGAGGGCTATCAGCATAAAGGGACAGAGTAGGATTCCTCACTAAGCCACGTTCTGCGAGAAATGCAGCATTTGGGGGTAAAGGTGACCATATAGATTTCAGGTCTGACAAATAGTTCCTCGGATCATGCCCTCTGTCCACCATAGGATGTAGCATTTCAAAGACCCTTCCCTAACCATATCGTACGGGACATCTCTAAAATGTGCGTATACATACATCTAGGTTTCTGATTCTGGGAATAGGAAATTAAGTGATTTGAACCAAAACTTTAGGTAAAACCATATTTTGGTTCAAATCACTTAATTTGAAGCATTAAACAGCTCATAAGGAAATGAAACTTTAAAAATTGAGAGCCTGAGACTTGAAACCACTTTTATTTTCTGGACATTTGAGAATTCTGGTCATTTATAAAACCTTCCCCCACATCAAGGGGGTCAGAATTTAAGGCTACATCTCCGTTGGACCCCAAAAGGAAAACTTGTAGGGTACGTGTGAACCAGGAGTACCTGCCAGAGGGTTGGGGGTCATAATGCCTTGATGCTAGACATCAGGAGAAAAGGGAGAATGTGTCCGCAACTTTGTGGCTATAGGGCCACCCATGGACAGATCTGCTTCTTGGCTTTACACTGCCAGGTGGATCCATAGGACCTCAGATCATGAACTTGGTTTAACATGATTGATGACTGATAACATTACCAAGCCAAAGTGAAAGAATCCACTTTAAAAGCAGGCACTGTCCTTCTAGGCCTCAGAAAATTCTCCATAGATAAAACCTAAAGGCAATTAACATTACACAATCAGAAATAACCAAAAATTGGGGACTACAGCTCCATGAGTGACAATCAGGAAACACAGAGAATGAAATGGACCCCAAATGATGCTGAAATTGAGACTAATTTTAAATACTGCAATTTTAAAATACTGATTATAAAGTGACTATGATTACGATGCATAAATTAGGGGCACCTGGGTGACTCAGTCGGTTAAGCGCTTGACTCTGGATTTGGACTCAGGTCACTATCTCAGGTTCTTGAGTTTGAGCCCTGTGTCAAGCTCCATGCTGAGTGGAGGGCCTGCCTAAGGTTCTCTCTCTCCCCCTCTGCCTCTCACCCCTCCACTAGTGTGCATTTGCTCTCTCAAAAACAACAACAACAGGGGCGCCTGGGTGGCTCAGTGGGTTAAAGTCTCTGCCTTTGGCTCAGGTCATGATCAGATCTGCTCAGCAGAGAGCCTTCTTCCCTCTCTCTCCCTGCCTGCCTCTCTGCCTACTTGTGACCTCTGTCACATAAATAAAATAAAAATCTTAAAAACGACAGCAACAACAACAGACCCCTGTATATATCAAAAGATAAACTTTGGAGAAATTACTATAAAGAATTCTGAGCTACAAAAAGGGACCTGTTATGTTTGTAAAAGGTCTATTTGTGTTTTTTTTCCTAAGAAGTATTGATAGAGTGAACAAAAAAATAAACCCTCAATTGATGAGTGAAAAATCAGAGTTGAAAAAAATAGCTGTAAGAAATTATCCAGAATGCAATGGGGAGGAAGGAAACTATGAAACCAAGTTTAAAAAAAAAACATAAAGGACAAGGTGAGAAAGTTTAACCTATGCTTCATCCCTTCTAGGAGAAAAGGGATATATGTCAGTCAACATTTAGTTCTAACTGGATAATTTCCTCAAATGAGGACACCACTCCACAGTTTCACAAAGCCCGACAAATCCAAGAATGAGAGTAAAAGAACGCTCTACTTAAACACATCCTGTAGAAATGCAGAAATCCAAAGACAAAGAGAAGCTCTTAAATCAGCCAGAGGGGGTGGGAATACATCATCTTCAAAGGAGCAACACTTAAGGGCAGTAACGAAGCTGAAGGTCAGCGCAGTACCTTTAATGAAGAGAGCATCTCTCCAACCTGGAACAATAAACAACAAATGAATCTTTTTTTAAAGATTTTATTTACTTATTTGACAGAGATCACAGGCAGGCAGAGAGGCAGGCAGAGAGAGAGGAGGAAGCAGGCTCCCCACTGAGCAGAGAGCCCGATGCGGGGCTCAATCCCAGGACCCTGAGATCATGACCTGAGCCAAAGGCAGAGGCTTTAACCCACTGAGCCACCCAGGTGCCCCAACAAATGAATCTTTGAAGAAAAAGGGTAGTAGAAGTACTTTTAAGCAAATGAAACTGAGGTAGTTTGCCCTTCAAAGACTCTCAGCAGGGGAAATCTCAAAATTGTTTATTTTTAATGAGGTGGCGTTGACCTAGAATGTGTGCGTTTAAGGTGCTCAGTGTGTTGGGTTGACAAACCTTCATGTTGCAACTTGGTTACCTCCACAGTCGTGGCTAACGACTTGGTCTTGTCACATCATTACCACTTCTTTTTTCGTGGGAAGAGCGTTTAAGGATCGCGTCTCCTAGCAACTTTGAAGTTTAGTTTACGGTGTTGACTGTGTTCCTTATGCTGTGCGTGGGATTTCCAGAACTGACTTGTCCCCCAGTTGTGAGTGCGTGACCTTCACCTCTCCCTGATGCTCCCACTTCCAGCCTCCGGTACCATTCGATTCTTCGTTTTTGTGAATTTAGCTTCGTTGAGGTTTCACGTGTGGAAACATCAAACGTTACTCGTCTTTCTTTGCCTAACTCCACTAACCATAATGTTCTCAGTTTCCATCTGTGTTGTTGCAAATGGGAGTATATTCTTTCTCATGACTGCATAATACTCTATCGGGTGTTTATATAAATACCGCATCTTCTGTTCATCTGCTGTTCAACACGTTGTTTCTGTGTCTTGGCTATTATTGATAACGCTGCAGTGAACGTGGGTATACAGGTAACTCTTTAAGATACTAACTTCAGTTTCTTTACATATATATATGTAAACACGCACACACACACCCAGGAGTGAGATTGCTGGGTCACGTGGTAGTTCCTTTTTAATTTGTCTTTAGGAACTACCATGTTTTTCATAATGGCTATACCTTTTTGTTTTGATGTTTATTGAAGACTAGGGGACACAGTGTTTCATCAGTTTCAGGTGTACACCATTCTGATTTGACAATGCTATACTTTATGCTGTGTTCCCTGGAAACGTAGCTAGCATCTTCATGTACAACACTGTTAGAATACTGTTGGCTCTGTTCCCTATGCTGCACCTTTCATTTCCGTGATTTATTAACTCCATAACTGGAAGTCTGTACCTGTCCCTCTCCTTGACCTATTTTGCCCATCTTCCCACCTCCTCTCCTCTGTCAATCACTAGATTGTTCTCTGCCTTTTTAGGCCTGTATCTGCTTTTTTCTTTTTCTTTTTTTTTTTTAAGATTGCATATATAAGTAAAATTATCCAGTATTTGTGTTCCTCTGTCTGACTTATTCCCCTTAGCATAATGCCCTCTAGGTCCATCTCTGGTGTCACAAATGGCAAGATTGCATTCTTTTTTATGGCCAAGTAACATTCTGTTTTTGTATGGATATGTACCTGTACCACATCTTCTTTGCCCATTTGTGCTTTTGTGGACACTTAGGCTGCTTCCACATCTTGGCTGTTGGAAATAGTGCTGCAGTAAATAGGGGGGTGCATTATCTTTTCAAATTAGTGTTTTTGTTTTCTGTGGGTGAATAGTGGAATTACTGGACTAGATGGTGCTTCTATTTTCTGTTTTTGAGGAACCTCCATACTGTTTTCCACAGTGGCTGCACCAGTTTGCATTCCCACCAATAGTAGTGGAGGGTTCCTTTTTCTCCACATCCTTGGTAACCCTATTATTTCCTGTCTTCTCGAGTCTGGCTCTTCTGACAGGTGTAAGGTGATATCTCATTGTGGTTTTGATTTATATTTCCCTGTCATTAGTGATGTCAAACATTTTTTCATGTGTTTGTTGGCCATCTGTATGTCTTTTTTGGGAGAATGTCTATTCTGGTCCTCTATTTTTTAATCAAGTTAGTTTTTGATGGTGTTGTATAAGCTCTTTATATATATTGGATATTAATCCCTTATCAGATATATCATTTGCAAATATCTTCTTCCATTCAGTGGGTTGCCTTTTTATTTTGTTTATATTTTTCTCTTTTGCTGTGCAGAAGCTTTTTATGGTGATGTTGCCCCAACAGTTTGTTTGCTTTTGGTGTCTTTGCCCGGGAAGACCTATCTAGAAAATTGGTTGCTGATGCTAATGTCAAAGAGATGATTGCCTATATTTTCTTCTAGAATTTTCATGGTTTTAGTCTCATGTGTAGGTCTCTAATCTACTTTGAGTTTATGTGAAAGTCTTACAGTCTCATTCTTTTGCATGAAGCTGTCATTTCCCCAACATCATTAATTGAAGAGACTGTCTTTTCCCCATTTTATATTCCTGCCTCTTGAGTGGCAGATTAATTGACCATATAAACATCAGTTTATTCTGTGCTCTCTATTCTGTTCCACTGATCTATGTGCCAGGTGGTTTGTACAGCATAACTTTGTAATGTTGTCTTGAAATATGGGATTGTGATACCTTCAGCTTTGCTCTCTCCCAAGATTGCTTTCACCATTCAGGGTCTTTTATGGTCCTTAAGTATTTGTTCCAGTTCTGTGAAAAAAAATGTTGTTGATATTTTGATAGAGATTTCATTAGATATGTAGATCGC
Organism: Taxidea taxus jeffersonii; assembly: GCA_003697995.1. Taxonomy (NCBI): domain Eukaryota; kingdom Metazoa; phylum Chordata; class Mammalia; order Carnivora; family Mustelidae; genus Taxidea; species Taxidea taxus. The sequence continues at coordinate 52,233 of ML102494.1, read as the reverse complement.
CTTGGGTAATATGGACTTTTTCAACAATAGTTGAACTTCATGAACATGGAAAATATTTCCATTAGTTTATGCCACTTTTAATTTCTTCATCAGTGTTTTAAAGTTCTCAGAGCATAGGTCTTTCACCTCCTTGGTTAAGTTTATTTCTAGGAATTTTATCTTCTTGGTGCAACTATAAATGAGATTGTTAATTTCTGTCTTTGCTACTTTGCTATTAGTATACAGAAACAAATTTCTGTGTATTAATTTCGTATCCAGCCACTGCATTAATTCATTTATTCTAATTCTATTTTGGTGAACTCTTTGGATTTTTTTTCAATGTGTGGTATCATGTCATCTGCAAATAGTGACAGTTTAAATTCTTCCTTACCCATTTGGATGCCTTTTATTCTTTCCCGATAGCTGTGGCTAGGACTTCCAGTACCATTTTGTGTAAAAGTGGAGAGAGTTGTACCATTTACATTTCATCCAAAATGTGTAAAGGTTCTCTTGTACCACAATCTCACCAACATTTATCATGTCTTTTTTATAATAACTTTACTAACAAGTGTGAAGCATTGTCTCCATGTGGTTTGGGTTTAGGTTTTCCTGATAATTAGGGATATTGAGCATCTTTCACATACTTCCCCCCCCCCACATTTTTCGAACATGCTTACTGCCCATTAATATGTCTTCCTCCAGAATATATCTATTCATGTCCTTTGCCTATTTTTAAATAGGATTATTTGCTTTTTTGCTATTGGATTGCATGTGTTCTTTATATATTTAGATACTAACGTCTTATATGTTTTGTGAATATTTTCCTCCCCTTCTGTGAGTTGCTTTTCAATTTATTTTCATTGTCACACAGAAGTTCTTTAGTTTAATATAGTCCCCCTTATTTGTCTTTTTGTTGCCTCTCCTTTTGGTGTCTTACACAAGAAATAAATCATTGCCAAGACGAATGTCAGGATCTTTTTTTTTACGTTTTCTTCTTGGGGTTTATTGGTTTCAGGTTTTACACTGCATTCCTTGATCCATTTCAAAGTAGTTTTTGTGAGTGATATAAGACAGGAGTCATTTTTATTCTTTTCATTATAGGTATATCATTTTCCCAACACCATTTATTGAAGAGACTGTCCTTTCCCCATTGTGTGTTCCGGCAACTTCGTAAAAAGCCAGTTGACTGGATATGCATGGGTTTATGTTTGGGCTGTTTTGTTCCACTGGTCTGATGCTTATGGTGATGCCAGGACGATATTGTTTGATTACTGTAGTTCTGTAATAGATCTCGAAATCAGGTAGTCTCCAGGTTCGTTTTTCTCGCCTTTGGATCGTTTTTGGCTATTGGAGTCAATTGTGGTTCCAAAAAAAAAAAAATTTAAGGTAGCTTTTTTCTATTTCTATAAAACTACCATTAGGATTTTGATTGGGATTGCATTGAATCTGTAGATCACTTTTGGTAATGAGGATATTTTCACAATACTATTTTTTTTTTTCAGCCAAAGACCATGTGATACCTTTCCATTTGTTTGTGTCTTCTTCAGTGTCTTCCATCAATATCCTCTGGTGTTTAGTATACAGGTCTTCAATCTCTTAGGAACAAACTTAAAGTATTTTATTGATTTTAATTCTTTTGTAAATGTAATTGCTTTCTTAATTTTTCTTTCAAATTGTTCCTTCTTAGTGTATAGAAAAGCAGCCAATTTGTATATGTTGATTTTTATATCCTGCAATTTTACTTTATTCTAACAATTTTTTCAGTGGGGAATTTAGAGTTTTCTATATATGTCATTTGTTGCCTTTTATTTCTTAATTGTTCTGGCTAAGACCTCTAGTACTGTGTGCAGTAGAAATGGCAAGAGGAGGCATCCTGTCTTATTTCTGATCTCTGAGAAAGGATTTTAACTTTTCATCATTGAGTATGATGTTAGCTGTGGGCTTGTCATATACAGTCTTTATTATACTGTGGAACATTCCTTCTATACCCAATTTGTTGAGTGTTTTTATCATGGAAGGATGTTGTATTTTGTCAAATGTTTTTATGCATCTGTTGTGATGATCCACATGCTTTTTGTCTTTCATCATATCTATTGATGTGACATATTACATTTGTTGACTTTTGTATGTTGAACCATCCTTGCATCCTAGGGATAAATCTCCATCATGGTGAATGAATGATCCTCTTATTGTGTTGTTAAATACAATTTACCATTTTCCTGAGAATTTTAGCATCCGTGTTAGGAATATTGGCATGTAATTTTCTTTTTTTGCAGTGCCCTTCCCTGGCTTTGATAATAGGATAATGTTGGCCTTAAAAAATTAGTTTGGGAGTGTTTTATCATCTTAAGATTTTTTGGAAGAGTTTGAGGGGAATTGGTACTCATTCTTCCTTAAGTGTTTGGTAGAATTCACCAGTGGAGCCATTTGGTCCTGGACTTCTTTGGGAGGTTCTTGGTTACTAATTCAATTTGCTCATTTGTAATTGTTGTTTTCAGATATTCTATTTCTCTTGACCCCCAGCAAGGATGGGTCAGGGCCACAATCTGGGTCTCTGGGGGTCTGGCAGCAAGGGCTGCCCTGATAATTATGGGACTAGTCCCAACGTGGGACCATGGATGGGGCTCAGAGCACTAGTATTTTGGTCCCATATAGGGTGAGGTGCATTGGTGTCCTGATAGTGAAGAGCAGATCATGGGAGCAAGTGAGGTCCTTGAGGGCAGATCTCACAACAACTATAGTTACAGTCTCAGGGAGTGTGTGTAGCTGGTGGGAATCCAAGGTAACTCCGTCAGCTGGGGTCATTGTAAACTTCTGTAATAAATGATGCAAACATCCACAGTGGTGAGGCTTCCATGTTCTCTTGCTCTGCTTTTCTGCATGGGGTAAATTCCTCTGAGGAGAACCCTCCTGGTGCCCAGCTGCTCTTGACTAGGGGATGGAGTGACCCAGGTAATAGGCTTCCTATATTTTTCATGTTGGCCATCCTCCATCCTGGATCTCCACGTGGTTTTTGCTGATCCTCTTTTGTAGTCCAGAGATATTCCTGAGCTATTTCTATCCGTTTCTAGTAAATTCATTGTTTTCATTTTCTTGTGTGTGGGGGAGACAGACATTGGGATTTCCTAGTCCTCCATCCTGCTCAAAAGTTAAACTTCTGACAGAAGGAAATTGATATAAGATTTAAAGTGTAAAATGCAAGAAATAAAAAGATACAGAGCAAAGAAATGGTAAAATATATGATAGAACCTAAAGGAGCACAGATTGGATAAAATAACAAGACTGTGTCTTAAAAATTAAGAAAAAAACAGGTACAAGTAAAATACAAGCAACAACAGCATATGCAGCAAGAGTGGAAAAAAAAAACAAGACTTAAATAGTGTACGTTCTTCACAGTTTCTGTGAGTGGAATAGTGGTATTAACCTCAATCGTTAATGTTACCATTTAATATTTGCAATAATCACATAAAGTGGAGAAGCAGAACATAAAACTGCCATTCTAGCAAATGGAAAAATAAGTGGAATGAGGAAAAAAGAATAAAGGCTGTGAGATTAAAAACTAACTACAGAATAGGCCAAAATAAAATAGAAACCACAAAAGAAAATGGTAGACTTAAAACAAGTGCATAAGTAATTACATTAATGTAAGTGAACCAAATTCTCCGGTTAGTAGACAAAGATGGTGGACTGGATAGAAAATGAAAATAGCAGTAAAATATAACTATATGTCTATAAGCCACATACATAAAATATCAGAGGAAATTAAAGAATATACAAATACTAACCAGTGTAGTTGACTTGGTTTCTTCTGTATTAAACAAATTTTAAGACAAAAGATACTCAAAGAGATAAGTTCTTTCAAATGGGTCAAACCACCAGAAGGCTATTTTCCACTGTTTTAAATGTGTCTTTATGTAATAATTTATCTTCAAAATATGTAAAGCAAAAGTTGACAGAGTTACAAGAAGAAATAATAATCATAGTGGGAGATTTTTATTACATCTCTTTTAAGAACTAAAGGAAAAGCAGACCAAAACCTTTATGATGTTATAAAAGATTTAAATAAGATGATTAGCAAGTTTGATTTACTAAACTTGATTTACTAAACTTACACATAACCCCATAGCCAATAAATGAAAAATAAAATTTCTTTTGAAGTACACATGTTTTGTTTTGTTTGGTAAAGATCTTATTTATTTATTTGAGAGGGAGCAAGAGAGTGTGAGCAAGAGAGAGCGCAGGAGCAGGGGGGAGGGGCAAAGGAATAGGGAGAAGCAAAATCCCCACCAAAGAGGGAGTCCCATGCAGGGATCAATCCCAGGACCCTGAGATCATGACTGAGCTGGAGGCAGATGCTTAACTGACTGACCCACCAGCATCCCATGGAGTACACATGGATTTTACACAAAACTTTACCATGTCCTAGATAAGGGAATTCTCAACACGTTTTTAAGGATAAAATTATATACACTATGTTCTATGACACATTGTAACTACTTTAGAAATTCCTAGAAGAAGATAACTAGAAAATCCTTATTAATTTATAAATTAAGAATTCTACTTCCAAATAATCTATAGGTCAAATAACAAATCATAAAAAAAAATGAGAAACATTTTTAATTGAACAACAAGAATGGCTTTATTTTGTATCTAAGGGGATAGGCATAGCAGTATTGGAAATTTATAATGTAAAAAAATTATACTGTAAACACATATTAGAAAAAAATTAAGGCTTCAAATTAATGAGATAAGCCTTTATATGAAAAATTTCAGAATAAGAGTTAAACATTCGGACAGGAATCAAGCTAGATCATAAAGTAACTTAGAAAACACACAAAATGGAGACTTTACACAGTTGAAAACTGATTTTTCTAAAGACTAACAAAATTGAGAAACTTCAGGCAAGATTAAGAAAAAAGATGTGAATACCACCAGAAGTAAAAAAAAAAAAAAAAAAAATGATATTCTACCGGTTTTGCAAACATTTGAAAATGTACTAAGGGGATATTGTAAATAACTTGAATAAACTGGAAAATTTTGATAAAGGGATGAAATCCTTTAAAAATTTATCAGAGCAGACTTAAGGAGAGGTAGAAAATCTGAACAGTCCTATGACCATTAATGAAATGGAATCAGAAGTCCTAAATCTTCCTCCAAATAAAACCATTGGTGAGTTCTCCCACAAATCTAAGGAAAAAACAATTCTAATTTTACACAAGTTCTTTGGGAGAATAGAAAAAGAAGGAACAGCGGTGTCTGAGTGCCTCAGTCAGTTAAATGTCAGCCTTACACTCAGGGCATGATCTCAGGCTTATAGTTCTTGAAGATAATTTCTATTTTTCCACAGGACCATCTTTCATGTACATAGTGACCATATACACAGGGGTGTGTTTTCTAGGTTATCTTTGTAGTCCCATTGGCATGGCTTCACATCTGATATTATTAAGTCTTCAGTATAAAGTAGGTTGTGAAAACCAGTGTTCCCACCTTGTTCTTCTTTAAGTAATGTGGACCAATTGGCTGGAGGGTGAACCAGCATAAACCCTTTGGAAAGTACTTGGGAACGGTCTATATGATGAATTGAAAATAACATGTGTTAGGATTCAGCACATCTGCTCCACATATACCAACAGTAACTCAGGAGGTGTGGATGGGAATGTCCATCGTACCATGACTCACTACATTAAAGTAAGCCAAATTTTCATAAGCCGTTGAAGGAATAAATTGTGTTCTGTCCATACACTGGGAATATAATTCGATAATGAACAAGCTACAGCTAAATGCAACAACATGAATTAGTCTTGCAGATCAATGTTGAGCAAAAGAGCACGAGGAACGTCTTGTGGTTATGATTCTACTCTTACGAAGTTCAAACCAGGCAAAAATGAATTATATGCTTCGTCAGTATTAAGGTTGTAAAATTATTAGATTAAAAAAAAAAATCACAATCCCAAGAGGCAGGGTAGCGGTTACTGATAGGGTTGTGAGTGGGAGAGGTGTAAAGGAGTCTTCCAGAGTCCTGGCAATGCCCTTTTCCATGACTTAGGTCAAGGGTTAGCAGACTTGATCTCTAAAGGGGTAGATAGTGATTATTTAAGGATTTATAGGCCAAATGGCTTCTGTCACAACTACTTCACTCTGCCATTAGAACCTAAAAGTAGATACAGATGGTATGTGACGAATCAGGCCCGAAAGAGTCCTAATAAAGCTTTATTTGTTGGCTAATTGAACGTAATTAAGATACAAATAACAATGTATTTGAAAAAAATAAAGGCAGGTTAGATTTGGTCAGTGGGTCCTATTTGCCAATCCTTGTTCTAGAAGGTAGTTTCACAGATGTTTGCTTTACACTTACCTGCTTCACCCTGTTTATGTATTTATGTATTGATTGATTGATTAATTGGTGTGTATTTCCTATTCCACAAAAAGAAGGATTCAGACCCACTAGAGGTGTTTCGCTCAGGAGTTAAGCTTTATGGTTGTGGAGCCAGAAAGCCTTACCTGCTGACGATGTATTGGACCTTGGACAGCGTATCCAATAATGTATGCCTGTGAGACTAGGGTCATGGTAATAAACTACCTAATGTGTTTGAGTAGCTGAGATGGTGAGGTTAGGGGTTTAGTAGAGCTGCCAGCATACAGTGGGTGCTCAGTAATTTCGCTTTCGTGGTCATTAAAGCATTAGCCACAATTACCAAGACTTTAAAGAAGTTCTCATTACTATTTTCAAAAATTATCTCCTAGGGAAGGAATTTATGAAAGAATAGGAACTGTACATAATCTTCTCTATACATAGTATGGAAATCACAAGTAAACATCCCAAGTAAAAATAGTATGCTGCCTACTATTTCTTGGAAAGCACTTTCCCTTAGCACACTTTGGGTGCTCAACAGAGGACTCGGAAAAGATTATTTTTAAATGTGTTCCAAATGTAAATTATAAAAAGAAAAAAATAGTGTGAATGAAAGAGTTCATTCCAGAATCCTAGACTAGAATGACTGTGCTTTATACTTCAAGGAAGTCTTCATGAAGGGATGAAAACCTGATTTTGTCTATAAAAGGGTAGATGGAGATTTTCACATTCTAAGTTCTAGAAACTGGGTAAGTTATCCTGCATGACCGAAGAGACTAAGCAACTGGAATTAAGCTAAGGGTTTTGAGATGGGGAGATTTTTCTGCATTATCTAGTGTTCTTACTGTAACAAAAGCATCCTTAGAGTCCTTATAAGAGAAAGAGGGAGGCGGGCATGTCAGTAAGATAGGAAGTTACAATGCTCTGGCTTTAAAGACATCAAGAGGGGTCACAAGCCAAGGAACATAGGCCTCAAGATGCTGGAAGAGGCAAGAAATGGGTTCTCCCCTAGACCTTAAAGAAAGACAGATCTGCCTCCCTGTAAGTTTAGCCTGGAGAACCCGTCGCAGACATCCGACCTCCAGAACTCTAAATCTAAAAACTTGTGTTGGCCGAAGCAGCAAAGTTTGTATAATTTGCTAGAACAGCACTTGGAACACAGTACAACTGTCACGTGGATAGAGGATCTGAGTGAACCAAACGTCACTCCTTAAACTCCTTCCATGCATTTTCGTTACTCACTGTTACTATTTAATTAAAAAGTACTAACCAAGTGACCTCCTGGGGTGACAAAGACGAATTGTTATGTCCTCAGTCCCCAAAGAGCTTACAGAGCAGCAGTGTTGGAGACAGTCAGCCGTGTTTCTGCGTGTCTTGTGAGCAGGGGCACAGGTTGGTTTTGGCCAAGACTTTAAAGAAAATCTATGTGGTGAATAGGTCAGAAGACAGGATGTCTACACCCAGAGCATGGCTCTTAGAATCCAGTACACAAAGATTCAGGTTTTCTAAGCCCAGGGTTCCTCTATTAAAAGGCAACCCACTGTGGGCGAAAGTATCACGGGGCCCATGTTGTGTTGCCCTCTGAGGCCTGGGATTGGAAAACCAGCTC
>ML102494.1:0-43893 GCA_003697995.1 Taxidea taxus jeffersonii | reverse complement strand
ACAAAATGTGGGTGGTCTGGCTGCTGCTCTGTGAGTAATCAGTGGTCCTTTGTCTCTGACCCAGGGGGTTTTGTGTTTTCTCAGCATCGATGAAACCGAAACGGCTTAACTTGCTGGATTACAAATAGGGTCAAGTGTCAGACCTTCACAGTTATTGGCAAGTAGTAAACAATAATGTACACGTCTCTATGGTCATGGTTCAGGATCTACTAAGTGTCTTTATAACAGGAATGGAAAAGGAACGCCGTGTCCGTCAGATACTAACTAATCTGCTGGTACTTTACAGATGCTAGTTGAGTTTTCACAATGCTCTGTTGAGAGATTGACTGCCATCTTACTGGCCATCCACATGTCAGATAGGATAACTTAGTTGCTTATGATTCAGATAAAATTCACTCCCCACATCCCAAATGCCTCTCTCAGTCCATGTCCTTAAGATTCAACGTCCCAGAAGACTGCAGAGCAGGGGTTCTAAAAGGAAGTGATTTCTCCCTCACCCCATTTGGAAGTGACTGAAAACAGTATTGTGGTCACAATTTGGAGTAGGGATATTATTGGCATCTAGAGGCTGGCTAGAGGCCAGAAATATTGCTACAGAGCCTATAATTACAGTAACTGCCCCCCCCCCCGACCAAAATAATTATCTAGTATAGAATGTCAGCGGTGCTGAGGTTAAAAAGCCCTGCCCTTGAGTATAATTGTCTCTGACTCTGGTTTCCCACTTTCATTGATATCTTTTGCTCTGTTCTTTATCCATTGGTTTCTTAATTCTACCTTGGTGTATGTATCCAGATGTCCAGGGTCCCACTAGTGTGAAGTTATGGCATGCAGGAAAAATGTTACAAAACATTCGTAGGTCTGGGGGAGAGGGCGGGAACTCACATTGCATAACAGATGAGCCCAATTGCACATAACACAGCCCTGTTAAGTCCTTTCAGCCACTATACCATTGAGGGTCTGTCCTTATGCAACCACTTTTCCTCTCACCATCCTGCTGGCTCCGGTCTTCATATATTCCCCTTCCCAGATGGTTCCCAGGAACTCCAGATTTCTCTCACTCCATTCTATAGACAGTCATTTGATTCCCGTGAGCTTCTACATTGACGTTCACCTCCGGGCCTTCCTGACCTACATTAGTGGTTTCCAAATGTGAGCAAGGATCAGAGTTCCCCAGGGTCTTATTATGATAAGACATGGATGAGAACGGCATTTCTTACACATCCCCAGTTCCCAGGTGGTGAGGGTACCACTGGGCTGGGAACAATACTTTTAGAACCACTACATATTAAAAAAAAAAAAAAATCCAAACCAAAGAGTCATTGATTTCTGTAGCAGTACGAAGGACCTACAGAAGCCCTGAGATGAATGTCTTTCCTTTACCTCGATCTGCCCACTTTAGAAAGTAGTGTCATGTGCTCGCTTCAGCAGCACATATACTAGAAAGTAGTGTCATTCTGTATAATATTCTCCATCCTCCTCAGTACACAGGAGAGGAATTTGAGGCTCAGGGAGGTTAAGTAACTATGATCAGGAGACTATGACCAGAACCAAGGTCTGTTTGATTGGGAAGCCCTTGCCTGTGTAAGCCATAGTCCGTGGGAAAGTAAGCAATCATGATGTGAACCTTTACTGCTAGGTTTTATGATGAATAATTCCTTAGGACAAGAATGAGACGGATGCCCTCTGTTGGCTGGCACTTGGCCAGAAGTTCTGAGGAGGTCCTCCATGACAGCCCGTAGATCGACATGGGCAAGTGTTTTGTGTAGGCTGAGCTGGCCTCACATGGTTAAAATTCCTCCAGAACCTTTGGGTTTTGAGCATAAGCGACCTTCAAAATGAAGACGGAACGAATCACAGGACCTCAGGACACTATATATCGTTTTCAGAGAAAACAGCCTCCTGATGTTTTTCTTCCTTGTCCACCTAAGAAAAACAAAGTTAAGTTTGTTGTTTGGGTCCCTGGAGCAACTCAGCCTAATCCCAGCTGGGAAATAACTCGGGACAGAGTACTTCTTGGAAAGTACTGCTTTCTAGTTTGTCTCATGTGCTGCTTTGGATTTCTTTCATCTACAGTCCCGACAGGTTTCTACATCAAAGTGATCTCCTATGCCAAGATAAAAATCAATTCCTGTCATCATGAAAAAGTCTATTTAATTATTAAATGGGCAGAAAGTAAAACAGCACAGAGGTGCTTGATTATCTTACGCAAGGACTAATAAGTGATAATTCATACACAGTACAGAATTTCCTTCTTTTTGATGAAAGTAATGTTCTGTAGGCATTCGGTTCTACTTGTCCAGGTGCGAGTTTGGATGGGGACTAGATACTTCATGGAGTCAAAATTCTAGAAACAAAGGAGACACGCTGGTTCTCCTAATGCCTGACGTATAAATTATCCAAAACCACAACGACCAATATAAAGGTTAACAAGGTGTTATCTTCTCTGAAGGTTGGTTATTGTCTGGGTCGTTCAGTCAATATGCTTGACCAGCCAGTGCAACCGAGGCAGAGGACTGCAATGAAGATGGGCTTGAGGCAAGAAAAGTCTGAGAAAAGAAGTAAGAGAAAGAAAAGGGAAAAAAAGGAAGAAAAGAAGGGCAGTATGGAGTATGAGGAATCGAGATCTTAGGGTAGGGGTGAGATATACTCATTTCCTAGAACTGCTGAATCAGAGTACCACAAACTTGGCAGCTTAAACAATAGAAATGTACAGTTTCATGGTTTTGGAGGCTGGGAGTCTGAAATCAAGATGTCAGCAGCGTTGGTTTCCTTAGAGAGCTGTGAAGGAAGGTTCTCTTCCGAGTCCCTTTCCTAGCTTCTGGTAGCCTCAGACATTCCTTGACACAAGAAGATGGTGTTCTTCCTTGTATCCAAATTTCTGCTTTTATGAAGACACTAGTTCTATTAAATTAAGGCCCATCATAATGACCCAATTTTCACTTAATTACCTCTGATAGACCCTATCTTCAAATAAGGTCACGTTCCAAGGTACTGGGGGTTAGGAAGTCAGTATATCTTCTTTGTGGGTGTGAGGGATGTGGTGGACACAGTTCAACAATTGTGAATAGGAGAAAGGAAGAATGGGAAGAGGGACTCGATGGGGAAAGAGACTGAAAAATGAGCAAGACAAATGGGTGAAATAATGAAGAAAGAGTGATTTCCTTACCTGCTGTGCCATCCAGGTGCTTGGTAACCCCTGGAGAGCCACTGACATTTGGGGCTGCTGGTAACCCAGGTCCAGCCATGGTACAGCATAGAGCCTGGCGTCCCCTTGGGAACTTGGAACTCTATTAAAACAGTAGTTCGAACTCGATTTCCTAGTGGCTTAAGGGACAGAATTCTCATTTTAAAAAGGCAATAATGAAAATGTTATGCAGAATTTTCTAGGACTTGGGTGGTAAAGCTTTTGACCTCTAGAGATTTGGGTTCTGTTCTGCGCTAAATGGGATAAATGGTGCCATTCTCCTACCAGTCTAATTTTCACAAGTGAAAATATAACCCAGACTGACAGCTCTTAAATATTAATAGGTCCCATCACCTCCGATTTGACAGCTAGATAAATTGAAGAGAAATCTCAGATTTCAAATTACTGCTTCCTGGATCACCAATGTTCAAACACATGACGAACGTGGGGGAAATTCCATAGGAAAAGCATATTTATTTTTACCATGTCTCTGAAATTGTTTAAAGGACTAGAAAGCTGAGAGCCAGAGCTGGAACAGTGGAACTATAGAGCTGGAGAGACTTTCTCTGTAGGTCATATACAAAATGCACAAGAAAGAGTACGTACCAAGAAGCTGGTAAGACTTCTAGATATTTTCCTGCAAAAACTACGTATTATATAGTTATGCAATTCTACTGTGTACGAAGAGAGATCACGCTACGTGAATTGTTTTCTCATGTCCATTTCAGAAAGCCTGGACAACAGCTAGAGTAGAAAGAAGTAGAAACGTATCCACTTATTGTATGTGCCAAGGACAGCTAGTAAGAACACTGGGGATATTTCCCAGCAGTCTTTCTCTAGTCATATGTGTTTGGTTTGTTCTAATGTTGGCCCCCTTCACTGCTATCAGTCAGGTACCTCTGTCACCCACAAATCTTGGTAGATCTGTTAAAACCCCAGTGTGGCTTGGGCTCCTTTTTAAAGACCTCTACCTGTGCCCCTTATTCTTGAGAAAAAGGGGTAACTTTCAAACTTTCAAAGTACCCAAACAGTGGGTACTTTGGGACCAATCCCTTCTTTCCATCTCTCCACTCCCTCTGCGACCATCGCTGGTCTCCCTAAATCCAAGAGCCTTTCAGAGAATGGGGCATTTGCCACCTTTTCATCTCTTAGAATTGTTTAAGTATTTTGTTTTCCTGTCCTTTAATCAGATGAAAGCAAAAAGTATGTAGTTACACTTCCAGGTAGATCAGAAGTAGGATTTCTTACTTGAAAGCAAGGTGTTGGTTTTTTAGTGACATTTCAGAAGCAGATGTCTTTTCTTTTTTTTATTATTATTATTTTTTTAATATATTTTTTAAAATTTTATTTATTTATTTGTCAGAGAGAGAGAGAGAGTGAGCACAGGCAGACAGAGAGGCAGGCAGAGGCAGAGGGAGAAGCAGGCTCCCTGCCGAGCAAGGAGCCCGATGTGGGACTCTATCCCAGGACGCTGGGATCATGACCTGAGCAGCCACTTAACCAACTGAGCCACCCAGGCGTCCCAGCAGATGTCTTTTCAAGCCTCTCTTCACACACCCAGAATTATCTTGAATTTTCCATACCTCATTTCACATGCATCCATATATCCTCATAGGCCCTATCACTAAAGTGTTTAAGCTACATTAAATAATTCATGTTTATTGCCAGAAAAATTTTAAAAAAAATTATTTAAGGATTATGAAATAATTTATTACTTAAAATGAATTTTAAAATTTCTTATTTAAACATTCATTATTTTTAATAGAAATCACCCGTAATCCTACTTCCTAGGGATAACCATTGTTAATATTTTGGTATATCCTACAGGATTCTATGCACATAGATACTTTTTTGTCATAATGCGTACATGATATCCATCGCTACATAGTTTTTTGTCCTATATGGGGAATGCTCCCATTTCAATAGAAATTTTAAAATGCATTAAAAAAAAAATCCTAAACATTAGCATTTCTTTCATCAGTGTATTCCCATCTGGATGAACTTGATTTAGCTCTTTGAGGGAACTCATCTTAGCTACTAGCTAAAACTCTGGAGTTTCTGGTTGAGATTTCAAAGACTTCAGTAGACTTTCCTTTCCATCTCCCAGCTACAGACTCCCAGCTACAAAAAGGATATTTCATTTTTGTCTTCTGTGTAGTGTTTCCTTCCCCCTTTCACTAGCTAAGCAAAGTGTTTTTTGCCTTTTCAGGGGTCCTGTTAAACCTCCAGTTCTAAAAGGGACTCTTCCCCCTCTACCTCTTCCTGTAAGGTCACGGAATAATCAGGAGCCTGACTTGGCCCGATTTATCAGGAGCCTGATAAAAGAGAGATGAGACTTCTCATCTTTTATCTACTTCATCCCTCAACAGATTTTACTGAGCACCTACAAAACTCAGGCTTTGGTTCAGATGCTGAGCTGCCACAGTTCCTAAGACCCCGAGTAGCCTGCTGCCTTCAGTCTGAAAGACCGCGCTGCTTATCCAGCTGTAAGCAGCTTAAAAACAAGATCTGTGTCTGTTCCATCTGGGGACTGTTCCAGCAGCTCCTAGGAAAGGGCCTTTGCACACTGGTAACTTAATGCTGTAGCTATTTGTCAAATGAAGGAACAAAAGTAAATTGTTTCAGAGAGTAAATGAGTTTGGCCACAATCTTTGCAGATGTATTTCTTTGAAAGAGGGCAATCCAGTCCTAGTAAAAAAATTATGAATATCTCTAGGAGGAATAATATAAAAACACCTCTAGTCGTTAATAGGTTAGTGGGAATCAATTTTCCAACCAACTTTGAAATTTGAACCGGACAGGAAAAGGAGGCAACATCTGCTTTAGATCATCAAGCGTTGCTTGGGACAGACGTGGGAGTAGTTTGGGGCCACCGGGGAATAAAGGATGGTAACTGGGAGGACCAAAGTGAAAGGTAGGAAAGCTTAGAGGCCAAACTTCCCTTATCTGACAGTTATGTTCTCAAAATTCTTACAAAGAAAAAGGTACCCAACCCAGAGGATAGTAAGAGAGCCTGTAACTACGGAAGGAACAGATCCTATACCTTGTCCCTTTTGGGATTCAGGAAGCAAAGATGAAATGAGGCCCCTTTCCCTAGTATCCCATTGCAGAGAAAGATCCTGGCTTGCAAATGCATGTCCTCATACAGATTTACTTTCAGGTTTACAGAAAGTAACCCATTGGGAAATTATCCTTCAAGCAATATTTAGCTCCGTGAATTTCGGGTTTTGTAAAAGCCAGAATGTTCTCAAACTCAGAAATATAAGCAGTGGAGGTAAAAACCACAGCTTGGAGGTAAGGGGAAATGTGACATCCTTGTAAATAAGTCCCATAGTTTCTCCTCATTGAGATCCTGTTTGTTAATCACTCGCGTAAACCTTAATGGAAAACAGATGCAGAATCAATTTGCAAGAATTGGCATTCATTATAAAAATCTATAAAGGTAGTTTTACTATGGCGACAAAAACACAACGATAGACCCTAAATCTTTTTTTTTTTTTTTAATTTGGAGCAGAACTGGCATGAGAACAGAGCATAAAAAGAATTAGCTAGACCACATTTCATGTAGGATCTGGTAAATTTCCACACACCCTCCTGACTTGCCAACTTGGAAGTTGGGTGCCTTAGGTTTTATTTTTCTTTTGGAAGCTTTTGATTGTCTTTGGCCTAGTGACTTAATCTCAGCATCTGGAAGCAAATGAAATAAGGGAAGAAAAAGACCATTTCAAATTTTCTGAAAGCACACATGCACGTATATTTACACAAACACTGACAGAGAAGACTATACAAACGTTTAAACTTGCACTTATTAAATTGTCTTAGTATAGTTTAAGTAAGGTATCTATTTAGAGAAACAGACTAACTTTTTAAGATTCAAGTTTAATTACTTCATTTCCCTACTTAAATCTTCTAGGGATCCCCATTGGCTTTGGATTAACGTTTTAAGTTCTTGGCATGCTCTATGCTTTATAATCCACTGTTAGCCTGTTCTCCTAGGCAGCTCCCACCCCCAGCATGCGCCCTGGCTGCCCTTCTTTTCCTGCCATAAATAGTACCTCCTCTGCAAAGTCAACCCTGAATTTCCCTATGGGGCCAAGCACCTCTCCTGTAAATTCCCGCATGACCTTCTCTGCATCGTTCTCTTATTTCATAGTGCTCAGTCCTCATGTCAGTCCCCAGTAAACTCTGTGCTCCAAGGGTACAGATGCTGTCTGTATCATCCCTGTAGTCCTAGCCTAACACAGCGTAAGTTCAAAATAACTACTTGTTAAAATGAAAAGGATTGGCCATATTAAAGCGCGTACTGGATGTGGGTGGCTAAAAGCCACTCAGGCGGAATGGCAGCTGCTGTGGGCAGACCTCCATGTGGACGGGCAACATGTCGGCATGAAGGAAACCTGCACTGGAGTTGAGGAGGGCTGGCCACCAGCTGGAAGCAGAGCTGAGAGCTTCCATTCCCTTCTCTCGCGTCTGCTCCGGCTCTCGCTCGCCCTCTGCTCCCTGTGCCATCTCCCATCTGAACACACATGCATCCACGGACATGCCCGCACAGGAAAATGGTCAGCTGACTCCTAGACTAACTCTTGGCTTGGGTGGGGGAAGAATTCAGAGACTGGCTCCTATGGAAAGCTGGCTCCGGTCAGGGGACGCAGATGTCTGTGCCTTCCAGAGCTGAGCAGTAGATGTGGCCATGTGAAGAACATTCAAACCCAGATTTAAAAGCAAAAGAAAAAAAAATCTTGGTGGCTGCTTCTATTTCAGTGATTGCTTTAATGGTTGGAGATCTCTGTCGTAGCCTCTGTGAAACCTCCTACAGCAGTTCCAGGGAACGCTGGCTAAAAACTCAGATCACAAATGACAAGTATTTTAAGTCCAAACGTAGTGAGAGAGAAAATAGACCTTGGCATAAACATAGGTGGAAGGGTGTGCCTTCTGCATCTAAAATGACCCTGCATCAACGGTGTTGATACAACATGGATGCAGACACACAACACTTCTGAGGTCAAGGTGTCTAGGACCATGTTGTAGGTTCCCTTGTCCTGGTTCTCTATTTTGTTTGTTCTTGGCTCTCCATTTCTGTTTATTTATGGAGCACCAAATATAAACCAAGCATGGGCCACATATTGGGATGGAGAAGCAAACAGACATGATGACTCTCCTCAAGGACTTAAAGGGCAGTAGAGAAAGACCGGTATCTGTATAAAAAAAAAAAAAAAGTGTACTGAAACGTTACAGGGAATAGTGGGGTCTGCAGAAGAGGGTAGTCATTCCTGCCTGGGGGACATCTGAGCAGGTCTCCCCGAAGGGATAGTTCTTGAGTTAAATCTTTGTAGATGAGTGAATATTTCCTAGGGAGACAGGAGGCACAGAGAGAGAAACTTAAATATAATTGCTTAAACATGAAACTGGCTTAGAAGAATATGGGATTATTAGTAGTCTTGTAGGGTTTGAGAAAGAAAGAAAGACTAGAAAAGCAGGCAGAATCCAGGTTATGGGGGCCTTAGAAATCTGGTTAAAAGTTGGAACTCTATTGCGTAAGAAAAAAATAGAGCATTTGAGGGTATAGCAGGATAATTTATTGTGATGAACTTGCATTTTCCTTTTATAACTACTCACCACACCCCACTCTTCTTTCCAGAAGTTAGACTGAGCTTTTCTCTTTCCTTACCCTGGGGCGTTGGCACGGCTGGACTGAGAAGCCATTGGAAGAACAGCATTCTTACTTTTGTATTTAAAAACTCATGTCTTGGATGAGATTGTGCTCAGTGTCCTGGGTGGGGAGGGAGAGAGAGTCCCTTCTGGCTGGGAAGGTGATAGAGCCTGGACTTCTCAGTTCTTGGCTTCTGGGACTACTCTAGGGAAAAAGAACCTCCATTAAGTACTCTGAATTTCCTGCCAGCTGTAACAATAGAATTGGATTTAATTGGATTTTTAAAAAATGTGATATTTCTTGAACCACCCAAGTCTGTGAAGTAACATTTATGGAGTAAAACCACAAAGGGTTTTAGGAAGGAAAATAACCTCATGAGCCTTGCATGATGGAAGGATAATGTTCAAGAGAATTGATTTAATATCTGTGAACTTTACTGCAATTGGAGAATCTGATTTTTCTACAAACTAGCAAAAAAGGGACAAAGGAACAGAAGGTGCACAAAGAAAACAAAACATTCTTCTTCTAGAAAAGTCCACCCTTCTCTGGTAGAGCAAGCACATCCTAAAGACTGTGCCCAGGAGCGAGAGGTCAGAGATGGAGGCCAGCCCTGGGTGTGCCCTCAGCAGCTCATAAAATGCCACCGTCCAGCAGCACAATTCATTTTAACCTTCATGTTTTGTGCATCCAGTAAAATGCATTGTGAACCATTGGTCACAATGTCCAAGCTTTCAGTAAAAGGATGAATAAGTTCTGGGATCTAATGCACAATGTGGTGACTCTAGTTACTAATACTTTATTGTACTCTGGAAAGTTGCTAAGAGAGTAGACCTTGAGTGTATTCAGATATTGGCATTACCTGCCAATATCTGAAAACAAAAACGAAACCAAAAGGTTTGCTGAGGTGATGGACATTAACGTTGATCATGGTAATCATTTCACAATGTATATCTATAGGAAATCATCACATTCTACACCCTAAATATATATAATTTTTGTCAGTTATAGTTCCATAGAGCTAGAAAAACAAAATTAAAAATAAGGGTTTTTTAACGTTGATATTTCTTTTTTTGTATTTTATTTTTTCAATGTTCCAAGATTCATTGTTAATGCATTACACCCAGTGCTCCATGCAATACGTGCCCTCCTTAGTACCCACCACTGGACTCACCCATCCCCGTACCCCCCACCCTCCAAAACCTTCAGTTTGTTTCTCAAAGTCCACAGTCTCTCATGGTTCATCTCCCCCTCCGATTTCCCCCAACTCCCTTCTCTTCCAAAAATAAATCTTTGTTTTATATCTACATATATCCATATCTATCAATCTGAATAGATATGAAAGTTTCAGATGGGATCATAGATCTAAGAAAAGAATCTCAGTATTACTGGCTCCACGTTCTTGCTTTCAGGCATAAAGTATTGTTACTTCTATTTTATTTTTTTTAAGATTTTATTTATTTATTTGTCAGAGATCACAAATAGGCAGAGAGGCAGGCAGAGCAAGAGGAGGAAGCAGGCTCCCTGCCGAGCAGAGAACCCAACGTGGGGCTCAATCCTAGGACCCTGAGATCATGACCTGAGCCAAAGGCAGAGGCTTAACCCACTGAGCCACCCAGGCGCCCCTGTTACTTCTATTTTAGAGACAAAGATCTCCAAGTCAAAGATTAAATTAATTCACCGAAGCATTCATTCAATGAAAGTGGCTTGAGCCCCACCTTATTCTAGATGCTCTACTAAGAACTGCCTTGAGGAAATCTAAGAGAGGAAACCAGTAGGTAAAAATTGATAATATAGTTATATAGATAGACATTAGATTAGTCCTCAACACTTGTACATTTCCTTTGGAATGTCTGCCCTCTGCAATGACTCCATTTCTCTGAGAACTCTCCTTTTTCTCTCCTCTCAATATTGATCCCCGGCAGATGTGTTCTGCAACTTAATCCAACACTCTGGTTTTAATTGTGTCTGGTGTGGTTGCTGGGCTAGAGTGGAGTGATTCAGTTCTCTCCTCAGAGAACTGAGAACTGGCTTGAGAAAGAGTGTCTTTCAGGTCAGAGATAGTTTTTGTAAATTATGCATTTCTCTGAATTTCATCAAAACTTTCTAAATTATTCATGCAACGTTTAGAATGACTTGCCTTTTTAATATCTGCATCATCTACAGTGATAGACATGTTCATTCTTGATACTGGTAGTTTGTGACATATTTCTTTTTTTTTCTAGTCTGGTCATGCTAGAGGTTTCTCAATAAGCTTTTCAATAAACAAGTATTTGGCTTTGTTAATCCTCTCTATTTTGTCTTGTTTCTAGTTCATTAAATTCTGCCTGATCTTTGATTTCCTTCTACATTCTTTAAGTTTACTTTATGGTTCTTTTTTCTAATGTCTTGAGAGATACGCTTTGCTTATTACTTTTTAACCTACCTTCTTTACTACTACAAGTGTTTATTTTTTTCTAAGATTTTATTTATTTATTTGGCAGACAGAGATCACAAGTAGGCAGAGAGGCAGGCAGAGAGAGAGGGGGAAGCAGGCTCCCTGCTGAGCAGAGAGCCCGATGTGGGGCTCGATCCCAGGACCCTGGAATCATGAGCTGAGCCGAAGGCAGAGGCTTTAACCCACTGAGCCACCCAGGCGCCCCTCTCCTACAAGTGTTTAAAGCTATAAATTTCTAAGTGCCGCTAAAATTGCATCCCATATGGTTTGATTATTTTGCTACAGTTAAGCTGAAAATGTTTCTAATATCCATTAAGATTTCTATTTTGACCTCTGGGCTATTGAGAAGAGGTATTTTTAAATTTCCAAACACGTAGAAAAATTTCTAAGTATCTTTTGTTACCACCAGCTTTATTGTACTATGGTTAGAAGATAAGGTTTTGATCCCCTGAAATGAGTGAAGAAGTGTCCAGAATGTGGCTAATTGTTGTGAATATTCCATGCTTGCTTGGAATAAATGTATATTCTGCAATTCCTAGCACAACATTGTATAAGTATCCCTCAAGTCAAATTTGTTCGTTGTGGTGTTCAAGTATTCTGTATACTTACAGCTTTTTATGTTTTGGTTTTGGTTTTTTGGTTTGTTTCTCTGTGTCCCATTAGTTCCTAATAGAGGCGTGTTAATATCTCCTAGTATAATTGTGGATTTGCTTTTTTCTCCTCAGAAGTCTTTTGGTTCTTACTTCATATATTTTGATGCTACGTTACTATGTACGTATATGTTCTAAAATGTTATATATACCCTCTTGGAAAATTGAACTTGTATTGTATTGAACTTGAATTGAACTTTTGAACTATTTTGAACTATTGAACAATTGAACTTGAATTGTATTATTATAATTCCTAACTACAGTAATTCTTTTTGCCTTATTTTGGTTTTTTAGTTTATTTTGCCTCATATTAATATACATATACATTTCTCTTCTGATTCCTGGTAGCATGATAGATCTTTATTCTTTAACTTTTTAACCTTTATGTATTCTTTTATTTTGGGTATCTTATTTTTAAAAAGATAAAACACTAGATGTTTTACAGATGTAGTATGTTATCTTTTTTTTTTTTTTTTAATTTACTAGACAGGTCACAAGTAGGCAGAGAGGCAGGCAGAGAGAGAGGGGGAAGCAGGCTCCCTGCTGAGCAGAGAACCCAATGTGGGGCTCAATCCCAGGACCCTGAGACCATGACCTGAGCCAAAGGCAGAGGCTTAACCCACTGAGCCACCCAGACACCCCTGTAGTATGTTATCTTTTAACTAGAATATTTGGTTCATTTATGATACAATTATTCATATGTTTGGATTATATACTGTCATATTTTGTGTTGTCTCTGCCATTTTGTTATTTTTGTCTCTATCTCCTTTTTCTTTTGCTGTAAATATTTTTTTCTTATTCTCTTTGTCCCTCTATTTGTTTACAAGTTATACACTCTGTGTCTACTCATTTAATGGTTAACCTACAAATAACAACATACAGATTGAGCTTCTCAAAGCTATCTTTCGTCAATACCATTACGACCTCCCTTACATGTTCTTAGAGTTTTTAACTCTATTAACTACCACAGTGCCCTGACTGAAATGTCATTTATAGCCAATATTTGTTTAGATTTCCCATATATTATTACTTCCTCCTTCCTTGCACTTCAAACATTCCAGTTCAGATCACTTTCTTTATGAGCATGGTATCTCCCTGCCAGGTAAGTATCAGATCACTTTCTTTTAAATCTAATGACCATCTTTTAAAATACCCTTTAGTGAAGATCTGGTAATGGCATGCTTTGAGTCCTTATTTCTTGAAACAGTACATTTTATCTCATGATTGGAACATATTTGGATTGGTGTAGAATTCTAGGTTGAACTTCTTTCTCAGCACCTTAAAGGAATCACTCCAGTATATTCTAACATTCATTTTTACTGTTGAGATATCACCTGTCCGTCTGTTACCATATAATTTTTCTGTGGCGGCTGTTAGATTTTTTTCCTTTGTCTTTAGTGTTTTACAGATTTTCTATTCTGTGTCTTTGTATAGATTTCTTTTTGTGTATCCTCCTTGGGATTCATTGGGATTCATAGGAAAAACAAAACTATATCACTTGTGGAAAGTGTCTTGTTGTTAAACATTTAAATATTGCCACTACCAAGCTCTTTTTCCTTTCCTCCATGAAATCTAATATATGTATGTATTTATACTATATATATTAAATATATACTTATAAAGCAGAAATATTTTGAAAGATTTATTAGAGAGTGTGCCTGCACATGTGTGTAGGGGGCGGGGCAAAGAGGGGGGAAAGGGAAGAGAGACAGAGAGAGAGAGGAGGACTCTCTGCTGAGCAGGGAGCCAGACATGGGGCTCAGTCTCATCACCCTGAGATCATGGGCTAAGATGAAATCAAGAGTTGACACTTAACTGACTGGGCCACCCAAGTGCCCCAACTATAAATATATATTTTAGAACTTGTTATTCTGCTCTTTAAGTCCTTTAATTCACTTTAATTTTTCCATTTTATATTCGGTGTTGCATAGTATATATATTTTTTGAGAATTCAAGTTCATTAACTGCAGCCAAATTAATTTTCTATAAACTTTTTAAATTTAAATGATTCTATTTTTCATTTTTAGAATCGCCGTGGTTTGAAAACAAGATCTGCTTTGATATATTCCTCACAGTTTCTTGTTTCCTATAGATATTTTAAACTTTGTCTTTTATGATGTAAAAATAGTAGGCATAATTACAAAAATTCTATTTGTAATAATGCCAGTATCTGAAATATTTGAGTTCTTTGGCTGTCGATGTATTTATTCCTGAAACCTTATTTCCCTGTGTGCTTAAAACTCTTTTCTCTTTGTTGTATATTTCCCTTGGGACGGTTATTTCTAGGAATTCTTTGAGAATTGTGGGAAAGATATAATCCTCTGGACCAATTTGCTTTTCCTTGGCCATAAACACACAAGTACAACCAGTTTAGGGTTCTTAAATAATATTTTTGAAAGACTAGTGGTCGGTGATGATTTGGGATTCTCTTGGTGATTTGGGGGTTGCAAATCCACACGAGGTGGTTCATTTGCTGCTTGCTCTTCCATCGGAAGTGCAGCCATGTGGGGGTAGTCCAGCCTTATGGGAGATTACCTCTTAGACTTTCTACCTTGAGAAAGCCTGGGCTTTATCTTCTGCCCCTTATCTATATGATCCCATGAATACTTAGTCCTAAATTTTTGAGATCTGATGAATAACCTCAATTGAGGCAGAAGCAATTTGCGTGTTCTTGCATCTATGGGTTCCAACCTTAACTTACATTTAGTGCTGATAAAATCTCTTTTTCCATTTTTCCCTCTTTGATATTTTCAGAGAGTATATTTTCTATACATTAGCATTCATTTTAGTTGTCAACATTAGAAGAATTAGCCCAGATCCCAAGCCAAATGTATTACCAGCAAGAAAAGTTCCACTTTTACCTTGCAATGCTAATTTAGCTGTTTAGTCCTTGAAGTTAATTTTCATTTTTTAGAATTCCAGAGTGCGATTATTTCCCACATCATTTCAAATATTTACTATTTATTGTTACTTTCACTCTGTTGTGGCTAATGTTTAGTATGGTAATGTTTTCACGTTTATTACTACATTCTCTGCTTGATTATTTTAAATATTTTTTCTTTGTCTTTGTTCCTGCTGTGTAACATAGCTTTTCCTGATTGATTTAAGAATAAATGGCCTAGCTTATTTTTCACTAACGTTTTACATAGCCTGTCACAAGGCCTGGCACAGTAAGTGTAAATTGTTGAGTCAGATTTTAGAACCAGAACTCTCTAAACCTTGTGGTGACAGTGCAAAGAGGGGGGTCTCTCTGATTTCCCATGAGATTTGTTTTTTTTTTTTTTTAAAGATTTTATTTATTTGACAGACAGAGATCACAAGTAGGCAGAGAGGCAGGCAGAGAGAGAAGGGGAAGCAGGCTCCCCACTGAGCAGAGAGCCCGATGTGGGGCTCGATCCCAGGACCCTGAGATCACGACCTGAGCTGAAGGCAGAGGCTTTAACCCACTGAGCCACCCAGGTGCCCGAGATTTGGTTTTGAATCCCCAATGTGTTCCATCCATCTTTCCAGTTGAAGAGAGGGAGAATTATATTTGACTTGGTCATAAATGAAAATACTTTTGTTTGGTACAGAGCCCGTTGGGAAAAGCAATGCAAAAAGTTTTTTTTTTCTTCTTTGGTGGGTAACCTGCTACTATATACCAGATAGTCTGTTGACCTAGGAGGCATGATGCTGGGTAAGAGAAGAGGCAAGGTTTTTCTTTTTGGTTTTTTAGCTTGAAAGGATTAGGAAGCCTCTCTGATGTTGAATGACGTGCTTGGGAAACACTTGGGCATTCGTTGACTCCATTCCATTCCCCACAAGTAATCTGTCTCAGAAAGAGTGTTTTATTTTCAGAGGATATGAGGCCATTCTTGTTCTATGAAGTACGATGACTGGATCTACCAGGAGAGAGTCCTATTCTCTTGGTCACACAGGTATTTTATAGATTTTTTTTTTTTTTGAAGCTGGAAGTGCCGCGTTATTTATTTCCAGATATAGAGACACTTGAAGGCAAAAGAGGACAGTGTTATCAATTACACCAGGACAGCTAGCATAAGCCGCTATTTGCCTGGATAAATGGTGTGAACACCTTACAAATCACAACCTTCACAAAAGCGAATTTCGTAGCATAGAATCAAAGCATTCAGTCCTTTGTTCCATAGGGAGCCAACTGGCTGAGGGACTAAAGAGCCAAGGGAAGGAAGTTTCATCCCTTGTTACCCCTGAAACAGGTAACATTTTTCCATTAGCTTGGTTATCATTGAGTTTAACATATAGTCCTGGTGAGGTCTTTGATACCTTTGTACAAATGTCTCCACTATTTGGCTGGTATGAAAAAACCATTCTTGCCCAGAAATCCCTCACTTCAAGACCAAGATTAAGTGTTACTTCCTCTGAAAAGGCTACTCTAACATGCAGTTTTGGCAACTGGTTTTCCGCCATGCAGTGTAGACACTTGTGGATGGCACCTAAAACATTACATTCTAATTCCCCATTTATGTCTGCTTTCCCCCATGGGCTGCTCAAGGTCAAAAACCCCCCCCCCAAAAAAAACAACCCAACATATGTCATTTTCTCTTTCTAAGAAAAACTTTTTTTTGGCCTTAAAGTAACTCCTCAGTAAATTATTGCAAGTGTGAACCCAGAGAACTATTTATTTAGGAACAGATTATGCTTAGAAGGCCTTCCCAGCTTGAACATGAGCTAAAAGAAATAAAAAGGATGAACTAGCTTGCCAGCTGTTTCCTGGTTCATAAGGGAAGAAATATAGAGTGATTCTGAGCTGGGGATGTGGGAGAAACAGAACACCGTTCCTTCATTTTAATTACAGTTGGCTGTGGCGCCATTTAAAGATGGAGCTCCCAAGGCTGTACCTGCTAGAAGCTGTGTTTATTCCTTAAGGGAAATAAAGGTAACACAGTAATCTTTGAGGGATTTTTAAAAGACTTTGGTGGTATGGCTTCTAGGTGTAAAACTCAGTGCATTCCCCAAGTAGTAATTACAAAAACTGGAGATGTAGAAAAGTCATCTGGTCAACTCTCCCAGCACCGCAGGCATTTTTATTAGCTCCTGTCCCTTCCCAGAAGTAGACAAAACTCTGAGCAGGTCCGAGTAAAGGGCTTTGGATACGTAAGGCAGATACTTGGCTCCTAGTGCCAAATGGCCTTTGTGAGGGATCGGGAACTTCCAAATGTTAAATGAGCAGAATTCTCCAAGCCAGGAGTTGAGGCTCAAGCCTGAACTAGTGCGAAGTCATATATATTTTGGCAAAAGAGGGAGCCCCCTGTTTTAGGCCAAGAAGTGGTGGGTAAAACATACAAGAGCCTTCTGAAGCTGTTTTGCAAAATGTGAAAGGACAAGGTAGTTCTCACGATCCGAGGTAGTGTGGTCTACGAAGGATCGTGTGGGCACCGAGACTCGTAGGGTTATTACTTTGGGTTCTAATTCTGGGCTGACATCTGAGTGGGGTAGAAGCATTAAACATTTTTGTTTCTCCCCGGGGCTCGAGTTTTCCTAGCACTAAGGTGTAGGGAAGCGTCTCAGTGACCATGGGAGGTGGTGGCAGAAGATGGCACAGAAAGGGTGTCTGGCATCTCTCCCTGTGCGGAGTTGGCCTCCACCCCTGCCATCCTCTCTCTTCCATCCACACGTCTATCCTGGGCCACCATTCAGCTCATGGCACTGCGCCAAGCAGTGCAGAGCTAACAGCAAAAATGGCAGCCTTGGCTTTCAACGTCTCCCAGTCTCTGGGGAAGACAGCTACACAACCAGACCGTCCTCACTCACGGCCGTGGGTGTACTACTGGAAGTGTGTACAAGAGGTTGTGGGAATATGGAGGAGGGAATGGCTATCTGTATGCTTAACTATGGAGGAATTGAAGTTTGGAGAAGCCTTCACCTCTGGCTCTCCCTTATAGACCCCAACCCTTTCGGTGTGGTATTTTGGGGTCTCTGATAGGCGTGTCTTTTTCAGTCCCAGCTGCTGGAACAGCACCATATGCAAATACCCTACACGACATGGTTGGACAAATACTAGAGGTTGGGATGGCTTACAAACAACAGGAGTTTATTTCTCATAGTTCTGTAGGCTGGGAAGTTCAGGATCATGGCACCAGTAGGTTTGGTTGTTGGTAAGGGTTTCCTGGCTCATAGACTGCCCTTTTCCCTGTGTTCTCACAAGGCAAAAGGGGCAGAGCCTATCTCTGTGGTCTCTTATAGGAGTAAACTTGTCGGTCCCAGAGTCCCCGCCTTCTAAAACCATCATCTCAGACAGTAGCCTTTCAACGTATGCATTTTGAGGGGACACACACACATTCAATCAGTGTGTCTACACTAGTCCAGTTTCACTACCCATGATGCTGACACAACCCCTTTACTGGGCTCAGCTTGTGTTATTCTCAGTTTGTCCCCTTGATTCCCCCATTGGAATGCTCCACTCCTCTCTACTAATCCTGAATCTCATCTGCCAATGATCAGCTTACATCACACCTCCTCCATGAAGCCTTCTTTGATGATTCCAGCCTATGGTGCTCTCCCCATTCTGAACCCACGGTTTGGAATTCTACTTTGACACTTGGGTTTATCCTGCATTGGGACATCTCTTATGTTGTTCTGTAGCTCTTCTGTTATTGAGTTAATACACGTACTGTCTTTTCTCCTCGACTAAAAGGCATCAAGTAGCAGAAGACATTACCTAACATTCCATATAAGCTATAGTGAAGGGTAAGATACTCTACTCAGTAAATATTTATTGAATGAATGAATGGAAAATGTAGGCATTTTGTCTCATAGGGGAAGATTCAGGATGAAACATTTTTTTCTTTTAAATTAAAGCACCCACTTTGAATATGAAGAGTCTCCCTTCCCGGTGACTACTAACTGAGCGATGATGTATTTCCCTGAAGGCCATATACCCATTCATCCATCCATCCATCCATCAAATATTTACTTGGGAGTTTACTGTGAACCACTGCTTGGTTCCTCTGAAATGAATATACCCCCAGAGCTGAGGTCTAAATGGAAAGGACCACATGTAAGTGCAAGCAAAGGAGTAGAGTGGTCTAGAGCTTAGGGAGCCCAGTATAACTACACAGCCCACAGTTCTTAGATCCAAGTGAGGACCCCTCAGTATTGGCCAATTATTGTAGTTCGCAGTGCCCCCTTTTGGCATCCTTGAACTGATTCCCTTGTGACCTTGGGTATTGGAACATATCTTTATTCCACAGTTTGCAGATGATTTCATTGATACCTTGGCAGGAGGTAAGAGTTCTTGATGGAAAGTAAGTTTCCTTCAGAGTTCTTAAGGCATTGGCCAATCATTTGTAGCTTTCAGTGTGTGTAAAGTGGTTGCCATTTCTGATCTTTCATGTTTTTATGTGTCCTTTACCTCCCCCATTGGCCCTAGTTTTAGTATCCTCTCTTTGTCTCTGGTATCAATGATAGTGTACGTTGATGCATTTTATTGTTTTTAAGTCATGACTTTAAATCAATTAAATTAAAATTTTGATTTTTTAAAAATACTTAATAGGAAAAAAAAAATTTAAAGGGACGCCTGGGTGGCTCAGTGGGTTAAGCCTCTGCCTTCAGCTCAGGTCATGATCCCAGGGTCCTGGGGTTGAGCCACACATTGGGCTCTATGCTCAGCAGGGGGCCTGCTTCCTCCTCTCTCTCTCTGCCTGCCTCTCTGCCTGCTTGTGATCTCTGTCCATCAAATAAATAAATAAAATCTTTTAAAAATATGCTTAATAGGCCCTTTCAGAATTGAGATTCATGTTCTTGTTTTGTTTTTTTAAATAATTTTCTTCTCCATTTTCTCCCTTCTCTGTCTGGAATTCGAGTCGGCCAGATGTCCGATTTGAGCTGCTTCTCTAGTTTTCCACTCCTCCCTTCCCATTTTCCTTCCATCTCTCTGATCATTTGTTCTACTTCCTGAGGTTTCTTTAACTTTGTCTTCCATCATCTTCCTGGAGGCTTTCTGTTACCTCACCTTTGATTTTCTATTTCTTGTCTCTTGCTTTGAATGTTTTCTTTTTCTAAATAGCATCTCATTGTTTCCTTCCTTCAAACCAGTCTCTTACTGATTTCTCTAAGAAGACTCGCTAACATTTTCCTGAAAGTTTCTTTATAGGCCCTTCCTTTGGTTTAGTTGGGGGGCTCACTCTCCCATTTTCAGAAGTTGCCCTAAATATCAGTCACCCCTGGTGGTCCATCCGTGGCCACGAATATGGTGGGAGGGAGAAGACTGGGTGGCCCGTCGGCGCGGGTGGGCCGGCTGATGGCAGGTCATACGGAAGAGCATTCAGTTAGGGACCCAGTAACTTTTCTGGTGAATTGCTTGCAAATATTAGTGGATGTTTTCCCTTAAGCTAGGGTATCCGCAATCTGAGATCCCAGAAGGAAAGCATGGGGGATCTTCCCATTCACTGTGTGGACTAGCGAAGGACTGTGTTTTCAGCGGATCTTCTACTATTTTCTGTGCCCGGCGTGTCCCCCTCCAGAGCCTCTCGTGCTCCTGTCCTCCAGCAAGTCTGCCAGTAGCTCTGAGTTAGACGCGGGGAAGGTATCTGGGTACTCCTCGCTTCTAAGCAGACTGAACGCTCCCAACCCCAGTTGGGACTTCTGAGGACCCCGAGTGCCCCTAAGTCCTGGCCTTTCCAGATTTTTGCAGCTTCGATCAGTTTCTCCCCCTGCAGGCTTTCTGGGTTCCGCAGTCAGTTACCGGTTGCTTTTACTGTGTCCTCCCGTTTTTCCAAATCTGTCCAAGGCTGCCATGCCCTGTTGTCTTTTCCTTCATGATTTAGGGACTTTCTTCCTTTTTCTCTTACTATCACTGGGGAGACTTTCCTGGATAGAGCTGAGCTAGACTTGTAAGGTGGAATGTGCCGTATTTAAGTGACGGCCCTTTCCCTGCCGTGGGCACGCACATTTCTCCTCCTGACTGCCTGGATGGGTTGCGCTCTCCCTTATCTACCACCCTACACCCAGTTGCTACGGGGCAGTGTTTCCTGACTTAGCAAATAAAAATACAGGATGTCCAGTTGAACTTGAACTACAGATAATCCAATACTGCATAGAACATGTGTAAACTAAAACCAAAACAGGACACTTCATTGTTTTCCTGAAGTTCACGTTTACCTGGTCATCTTCTATTCGATTTAGCAGCCCTGCTAGGAAAGAAGCTTCTCGCTTTGCGCTTTGGCCCTCTAGAGCCCAGGCCTTCTGTCTAACCACTTAGCTGGTACCCCAGGAACCTTCCTTCTGCCTCCACAGAGAGCAGTGCTCCACCTCTGCGTGTTCGGGGCCTTCTCTGCCTTTCTGAAACAAGGTAGCTAAAATGCCTTCTCTCTCTCTGTTGCCCATACTCAGCTGAAGAGTCTGAATTCTAGCCTCAGAGCTTGGGAGAATTGCCAAGTATTTTTTAACAGAGAAGTGACATGATCAGATTTGGATTAAAAATGATAAAAAAAATAATGCTACAGCTTAGAGGGTGACAAGCTTGGGGAGCAAGAAAACCTTTGGGTCACCGTTGCAGTGAGTAATTGAAGCAAGAAAAATACGGCCTCCTGAACCGGGGCAGGACACATGAGAGTGCAGGGGAGAAATGGGAGGAATATTAAGGAGGTGGAAACTGCTGGCCTGGGAAATTGAAAACTGCCGTGAGGGAAGGGAGGAGGCTGCTGGGTTGCTGGCTTAGGCAAATGATGGGGTATAGAGCCTTTCAGGAAGAAAAGAAATTCAGGAGAACAGATTTCGGGGAGGAGGTTGCTTTGAGTTCTCTCCTAAATGGTTCTCATTTACACGGGAGGGAGAGGGTTTTCTTCTGGGAATCACGAATGTGTTTGGCCTCGTCCCAACCTCCAGCAAAAAGAAACCACAAGGATGTATCCAGCTTAGGGAAGTCATTTGCAAACTGTGGCTTCTACCCAGGCTGTGAGCTCAGTGGCGGGAGGAAGGCGGCCCATTTCCCAGCTAGGAGCAGGAGAGGGGCCTTCTCATAGGACAGTCCCAGCCTTCCCACCAGGGGGTGACAGCTATTGGCAGGGGTCAGCTCCGCAACAGGGGGAAAGAGGCTGTTCTCATTTTGCTCCCGCCCACGGTGACCCACAGAAATGGTAGGGCTGTTCCGGACTCACCCGGAGCTCTGGGAACCCATCCTGGGCTGAGGCCCGATCGCACTGGGCAGTCAGGGTAGGGGGATGGACACAGACTCTCTCGTGGGTCCGATTTCTTACCTTTCAGCATCCTTCCCCTCACCTGCTCTCTGAACGTGCCAAGCCCATCACTGACACCCAGTTCTCTTCCTGCACAGCATCCTCTGCCTGGAATTATTGGGTCACTTATCAGCTGCAATCAGCCCGTGTCCCTTCCCGAGGCAGGGGCAATCCTATGCACTCCTCTGCCATTGTTAATTTCTTTGGCTCACTCGGAGCCTTATTATGGAATTGAGCTGGTTGCGAGTTTAACATTAACGTGAATGCCAGCTCTTGGCCTGGTTCACGGTCCAGGCAGAGAAGGCCGTGCTATCTCTGTTTAGCTAACGAGGCAGGGAAAGCACGGGCTGGCAGGTGCGGCCAGTCCTTCATCCCTGGAGTGTCTGCGTTGCCTGGGCAACTTCTCCCACAACTGTAAATGGCAGCGTCTTGCTTTTCAACATTCTTCCCTCTGTCCTGTGTTCGCAAATCCGCTGGCCTCTCCTCTTTATTTTCTCAAAGAGTCTGTAGAATGAACTTGAACAAATCGTCATCATGGCCGTTCAAGACCTGGCCTCTCTTTCCATTTCTACTGCCGGTGGTTTTGTTGTTGTTGTTGTTATTGTTTTTGTGGGTATTTTTCGTTGTTGTTGTACACAAACGAAAGCACGGTTTTGCATGGAAATTACCGGCACAAACCGGCAAATTGCCATAGGGCCCCGAAAAGGAAGGTGGCTTGTTGGAGGATAGATTGTGAAAATTTGGGGCTGGGGGCAGGTGGTGCTGAGACTCTGATTTCCAACTAAATAACTGGGTCCCTTGAGAAACAGAGACAGGGTCTGCAAACCTGCAGCACCATGAATTCAAATAAGCATTCGTGTGCCTCGGTGAGCCTTACTAGATTGTTAAACTCAAGTTGAAGGACAGGGAAATGGTAGATAACAGTAATAGGGAAATAATCCACGGGATAGGTTTTTTTTTTTTTTTAATGGAGAGAGGAGGACACAGGGACACAGGACTTGAGTGGAAACAGTGGGAGACCCTGTTTCACTTCTCGGAAGAAACAGTCATTAGCCACGTGAGCTTGCCGTTGGCTTAACGGGACCATCTTCCATAAGTAATCACGGACTATAATGAATTAAATGCAGTGTTCACGTTCACATTCTTTTTTTTTTTTTTTTTTAAGATTTTATTTATTTACTTGTTAGAGAACACGAACACAGGCAGACAGAGTGGCAGGCAGAGGCAGAGGGAGAAGCAGGCTCCCTGCCGAGCAAGGAGCCCGATGTGGGACTCGATCCCAGGACGCTGGGATCATGACCTGAGCCGAAGGCAGCCGCTTAGCCAACTGAGCCACCCAGGCGTCCCCAGCGTTCACATTCTTAATGCGCACACTTACACACGTGGGCGTGCTCCAGGGTGGCCTGAAGCTTGCCCGCTGGTTTTCAAGCAGTACCAGTAGGCTGTGGTTAAGAATCTGGTCTCTAGAGTAAAAAGCTGAGAAGCAAGGCCCAAATTTGTAATCTGCTAAAGGATTTGGGAGAAATTATTCCGTCTTTGAGCCTTAGTGTGCTCCTCTGAAAAGTGGGGGTGATGGAAAGAGAAGCAGCCAGGAGGCACTCGGCAGCGTGCGGGGCACAGCCGCCTACCACGTCATTGTTTTCGGGAGACCTACCTTTTGCCCCTGAATTGCAGTAGTGCCGTCCCATTTCCTGTTTCCTCATGGGGGGAGGCTGCTTCCTACGCCTCTGCCCCCTTGTTTGGTTGTTGCTGGCCGGGCACTAAGCCTCTGGGCTCTGGGCGTGCAGACGAGGCTTGTTTATTTGCCAGGCGGTGGCGGGGAGGACTCCCCTTGAGGACTGTGTCAGAGACGCTAATGAGATCTGTTTAACCGGGGCTGCCAGCTCTCCTGGCACTAGGGGGGCGGGGGGAGCAGAAACACCTTGCACGACAGTTAGCTTTTCACAACCATTAGCAATTTGTAGTCATTAGCACTGTGGAAACGTTGCAAATAGCACTCAGGATGCAAATGCCGCTCTGAGCTGGAACCGGGCTTCCGAGCAGCCGCGGTCCCCAGCGAGTCAGGGGGTCTGAGAGTGTGATGCCTCCTGTTCTCGCCCACACTAGCAAAGGGCTGTGTGACCCAAAGTGCCTCTGTCCCTTGCCATCATATCTCTGAAAACGGTGCCACCAAGCTCATGATTTGTTTCCGTGAAGTACAGATCTTTCGGAAGGAGAGCCCAGAAGACATAGTGCGTAATGAAGCAATTCGGAATGCCTGCGCAGACCACGGACTCTAAACTGGAACGAATGGCATGAATAATCGAAATGCAGTGTGAAGGAAACCCCAGAGCAGGGCAGTGATGTGGCCCCAAAGCTGTGCAGAGCAACACTGCTAAATTGTGGAAACAATTATGAAAAATCTGTACATCTGAAACAGCCCGTAGTAGGGTTGGGTTAAATATTTGTGCTGTACCTATAAACAGAGTATAACACAGCCTTTAAAAATAATATCCTGGAATCCAAGTGGTCAATTACAGGAAAAAGGCTAGAAAAGAGTATTAACATATTTTCTTTCCTTATGAAAATGATACACGCCTTCTCAAGTGGGTGGGGCTGCTCTTGGGTGCGGGGAATGATAATGGATGGGTTTTAATTTTCATTCTGTTGCTGTTGTATTTCACGCTATTTTTCTGAAATAACTACGTATTTGTGTGCAATTCTTTGGAATCAGAGAAAGTAAGAGAGAAAAAGAGCAGAGTGAGGAAGGAGGCCCTGCCTGGCTAAGCGAATTTAACACAAATGCAAACACAAGAAGTAAATAGCTTATTGAAGTGCAAAAGATGGACAGAAAAACTACACAGATAATGAGTTCACAGCTTGACTTTTCACAAAGGGTATAAACTCAGCTGCAGAATGAGGCTCAAATACAGTGATGGGTCTGCTTGCGGCTTCCCAGCCATGACTCTGGATGGCAAGTCCGTGGAGGAGGAGATGAGCTAAGAGGGAGTCAGTGGTCCAAGCTGGCGAATGGGAAGCCAGTGGTGCCAACTCTGGGAGCGTCCATTACGGACGCAGTAACTGAGCTGAAGGGAATAAGCATAACTTGAATCCCCAAGCTACTAAGTGGAGGAGCTGAGATTTGTTCCCAGGCAGTCAGGCTCTGGAATGAGTGCCTCTCCAAGAAGGAAAAATAGAGCTGAGCCACTAGCAGCCGGCCAGGGCCTCCCTAAGAGCTCAGTGACTAGACAATAGGAGAGGGGGCGGGGCAGGTTATGCAAGGGAGGCTGGGAAGGCTCCCAGGTTAGGAAAGAGCAATAGAAAAACCAGTTCCTGGCAATGTCTACAAAGGGCAGACCAGCAGGGCGATTAGTAAGTCTATGCGTGTGCACATAGGGTCCATGTAGAACTAAAAGGTGCCCTTGAGGGCTAATGGACCCCAGATGCTGAGCACAAGAGCTCTGGCCTTGGTCCGAAATCACAGCTGAGTAGGAGAGTGGGTCTGATTTTTATTTTCTCTGCATTTGTTGATTCATAGGGAAGCCAGGCACTACTTATAATCCCCTTCACCTAGAAAAGCACCTGCCATCCCCTCCAATTATCAGACTTGTTTCCCCTGTGAAATAACCCTTCTGCCTGAACCACGCAGAGGGTGTGTTCTGGGCAAGGGGGTGCCTCTGGAGGGTAGGTGATAAATATTGAGAACTTTGGGTGATGACGGCAGAGTCCCGTCCCCAGAGAAACTCAGCTAGGGAAGACCAAGCTTGGGAAGGTTTTGTGGACACCATTTTTCAGAGGCACATGCCTAGGAATTTGATTGTCTTAATTAATTCAAGGGTAGCCCTGAGGGGGGCACGCATATTCCATGCTAAGCCAGTCCTGGATATGATATTTTGTAAATACTCAAGTTAGGTTGTAAATCCTGTCTTCTCACTGTCTGGGTTTTCAAGGTTAGGGGCTCTGTGTTCTTTCATCTCTATATCCCCAGCACATCATAAAGTACCTAGCAGATGAGAGGTGGTGCCTACGTGCTTGCCAAATGTATGAAACACGTGTCCTACATTTTCTAGGACAATGCCAATTTAAATACTCTGTTGATAGTGTATGCTGATTCAAGCTCAGGAACCTTGATTGCCCCCAGAACCAAGTCTAACCGTGGCTAAAGGGAACTGCTTAGAATTCTCAGGAAATACTTTCATTAGTAGTCACAATAGTGGTAGTGTTTCGTACTTCTTCTCAACCATTCTTTGGCTCCAGTGAAGGATCAGAGACAAATGAAGGAGTCCCTGGCAGGGAAGCAAGAGTCTTATTAACCTAAAATTGAATCTTAAACTTCAGGCGTGACCAACTTCAGAAGTTCTTTCAATTTTTTATTCGAGTATAGTTGACACCCAGTGTTACATTAGTTTCAGGTGTAAAACATAGCGAATCAACACGTTTATGCCTCATGCTGTGCTCCCCACAAGTGTGGCTGCCATCTGTCACCATACAACCCAATTATAGTGCCACTGACTTTATTTCCTATGCTCTGCCCTTCATCCCCGTGACTTACACATTCCATAACTGGAAGCCTGTGTCTCCCACTCCTCTTGCCCCGTTTTGTCTGCCTCTTTACTCCACCCCACTCTGGCAACCCATCAGTTTATTCTCTGCATTTAGGGGTCTACTTGTGCTTTTTATTTGTTCCTTGTTTGGGTTAGATTCCACAGATGAATGAAATCCTACGATATTTGCCTTTCTCTCTGCCTTATTTCACTTAGTGTAATACCCGCTAGGTCCATGCGTGCTGTTGCAAAGGGCAAGATCTCATTTTTTTATAGCTGTGCAATATTGCGTTGTGTGTGCATGTGAGTGGGCACGTGAGGGCACGCACACCTATTTCAGATGTTTTTATCACCTAAACACTTTTGCAACACTCGTTGACCATTACCAAGGTCCAGGATCATATTCAATGTTACAAGTACAAAAGTTAGAGACAGAATCCACAGATATGGAGTACAAAAATTGCAACATGAGTTGACTGGTGTTTATATCACATAAGATGTGTTTGGTTGCAAGAAGCAAAAAAGAAATAGTGGCTAAAACAATAGAAAATTTTAATCACCTCACAAATTATAAAAGTTGAGAAGACACTGGTTCCAAATTGGTTCAACACCTTAATGATATTATCTAAAACCCCACATTCCATCTCTTCACTTTTATCCTATGCCCTTTGGCCTGTTGTCTCATGATCACGAAATGGTTGCTGTAGCCCCAAATATCATGTTTCCATGCAATTACATTCAAGTCAAGCAGGAAGGAACTTGCTGTTACTCTTTGTAACAGAAAACACAAATCTTTGAGAAGAATCCATCCATAGTTGGTCCCTTTACTTTCATTGGTCAGAATAGGGTCACATGCCCACTCCCAAGACAGTCATGGGGAAAGAGGAATGAGATTGCCATGTTTGGCACAAGCCAATTATGTTTCACTCTCTTAGGCTAAGGGAAGGATTCTATCTCCTGTGAGCATGTTGCCACCCCTTATAAGTGGGGATTCTATAATGTGAAGGAGATAAAAGAGAAGGTAACCAACTCTAAGGATAGAGTTGTTATAGGTCAACATACCTATTTTCTCTGATCGGATGGCCTGTCTGCAGCTCCAAATCCCTTCTCTAGAATAAGGCCAACAGTTCAAGGCTACTAGAAAACCATGGCCTTTCATCAACACTCCCTGGGCCTGACCACCCCAGTGAAGGGAGTAAAATAAGCCAGCAGACTATGCTTTGGCCCTGTCCTTGAGCTCGCCTAACCTTAAGCTTTCATAAGCTCTACCAACTTTTTAAAAATGCAGCTTGTTGATGAGAGTGGGAGCTTGGAATGCTGGAGGGGAAGGGTGAAAGTCGGGTCAACAAAGGAGGTTGAATTGCATTTTCTTCTGCAGACACAGAGCTCCCTTCAGGACTCTGAACTCCAGTGACTTCTGAGTGGGAAGGAGGAGAAAGCACTGAGGGACCGCCGGGATTAGCCTGGCCCCAGATGGAGCTCCAAGTTTGACAGGAAAGACTAGTAGGTTTTCTCCTCCAAGAGCACCATGTTCTATTTTCAAATGTATGTAGTAGAGAACTAAGGAGGGGTCTTGAGTTTGGGGAAGAAAGTTAAGTGACTATAAGAGATATTTTTGAAGGGTGTGACTTTGGCCAACACACCCATAGGCCTTGGTTCTGCGAGGCAATGTAGATTTTCTAGTCCTACAACACCACACAATCCAGTAGGACACGTAATATGATGTAATGTAACACAGCGTGATCCGGTAAAGCAAAGCAAAGCAGTACAATAATAACAGTAACTAAAATTTATTGAGCACTCATTGTGTAATAGACATGATACAGTGTACTTTCCCTGCATGACTACTTACAATCATATTCACAGTACGTGTTCCAATATGATCCAGAGGTTGGTAACTTGCCCAGAGGCACTTCATGAGATCCTGGACTCAGGACTCCACGACCCAGGGCTGTCTGCCTCCAGAGCCCCGGCTCCCTTCTGCCTCTTCCCTACTAGGTTGTGAAGGAATGTTATGGTGACAAGGCCAGGCGGTGGCAACAGACAAGACTGAGAGAGTTTAAGTGAAAAATTGCTCACTCATTTGGGCTCTGGATGGGGAACAAATGTTCGGCTGGCTAGAGAAATAAAAGAAAGAACACCAAAAAGTTATTTTCATTCTGCCCAAATGTTCCGAGAACAAAATAGTTAAAGGTTTCTTGTTATACACAGTTCAGGAGAGTAAAGACCAGAAGAGGAAATGCTGTACTGATAGGAATTAAATAAACTTTTCTCAGCACAGAATCATGCAAATGTATGCAGGCATTGTGAAGGTTCTCCAGTTCTCTCATGTATCTCCACAGTCATTCTCTGGATGGCCTGTGCATTTACTCATTAACTCAAGCACTCACTTCATGCATTCATTCATTCATTCATTCATTTATCTAGTCGTCTGTCTGATATTATCCAAAAGGATAATGAAGGTTTAAGACTTAAGAAACAAACAAAAACAAACAAAAAAACAGGCAGCCTCCTAATTTAGATGGGATGGACTTAAGAGATGGGGACTTTCGCTTTCAGATCTGCTTCCAGCTCTCCATTACTGGGCATGGATGTCTGCTATGGACAGACTTCCTTAGTCCTCTGGCATGACACTGCCCTACTGTAGGGAGTTGTCTGTCCCTGATTTATGATTGGGACACTGTGAAGAACAGAGGACATTAGATATGATGTCTCTTTGTCTGATGAGAGCAGATCCTGGTTCAGGGACCTCCTATGAGTTTCTGTAGGATCTTGAAGATCCTACAGAATCTTTAACTTGGATTGGATCCTGTTTCCAGGAGCCAATAAACACAGGTTGGTCCCTTTAAAATTTCCCTCCCGCCTGTGGAGGGCACTAGGCTATGGGTGAGATGAGTGCCTGAGGATTCCCTAATCCCATTCAAGAACTAATTGCAGGGGTGCAATTAGATGGCTGAGAGCCACTTCCCTGATCTTGCCTCTTGGCTTGGCTCTCAAATCCTGATGAATGTCTCATCTGTCCAGAGCATTTCTCTGTATACTGAAAAACCAACAACCATCATTCTCAACAGCTCTGGAATTGTCCACACCTCTATATGGACCCCTTAGGGTTCCTGCTACACAAAGCTCCCAGACTAAGACACTCCCTCCACCTTCCCAAAAGCACCTCAGCCTGAGGAGCTGTTCCAGATCATGAAAGATGATCTATGTCAAAAATGGCTCACCACAGTGATGGTAAAAGCCCTAAGCACGTTTCCACATCTGAGGCAGTCCATCTCCATAAGGGCTATCCAATTCCAATGATGTTCCAGAAAAAAACGTATACTCGTTTGATGGAAAGGACAGTGCAATGAAACTCAACCCCCCAACACACACCACCACCACCACCACCAAGGCCTGGATATTTGCTCCTGCCCTTGTCTATGCTCACATCTTCTCTACAAACTAAATAGTTCAGACGAAGATAAGGCCTCAGGTCCTGTCAAGCTTGGACAACTTATGGCTTTCCGAGGACTCTGTGTATTCTCTGCTTTGGCAGTTCGCACGTAGCACTAGACTTCAGAGGCTCAGCACACCCTAATGTTCACTCGAGTGGCAAGTGTGCTCAGTCTTGGTGGTACACATCTACCCAGCATCTCTGACTCTCGGAGGACAGGGCTAGCTGGCATTCCCAGCCCAGTCCTGGGGAATTTGCAGCAGCCGCTTTATCAAAGGACACTCTGGTCTCTGTGGGAGCCAGTTTGACCTCTTGGCAGAAGGGACTCTGGGGAGAAGGCCCGTGAGTGCCGCAGCCTGGGCAGAATGCTCCAGGAGCCCACAATCTCCAGCAACTATGAATGGAGAGAGGGGAACAGTCAGTCCCAGTGTGCTTATTTGGCATCCCAAGTCCTATTTGATCTTAGAGACTTGGAGGCCGGTAGGATCTGGAAGTGCTAATGCCCAGAGGCCATGCAGTGTACCGGAAAGAGAGCTGGCTTTGGAATCAGGAGTTCTTGTGTGATTTTCGGTTCTGCCCTGACCAGCTACGTGACGAGGAGCAGGTCTCCTCACCCTGCTGACTGTGGCCTTACTCGTCTGTCCAATGACGAGGATTAGGTCTTCCCTGGTGATCTCATAGGGCCGGTCTTGGTTGGTTACTTTTCCTGCACACAGTGTACAACCTCCCAGTGATGTCTCCGTCATGATCTGAAGACAATATTAGGGCAGAATAATGATAAAATTAATTTTAGTTTCTGCAGCAAATACAACACTAAGAACTATTGTTACCAGCTGTTAAACTCTTAACATGTACCAGACACTCTGTTAAGGACTGTGGAAACATTATTTCATTGTCCGAGGTCATATAGGTTGTGGTAAATCTTGCTGCAGGACCCAACACAGATATCCTGACTTAGGAGCCAAAATCTTAACCCGTGCGTGTTTCATTCCTCATGACCAACCAGCCAGATTTCTCTGTAGTCCTGGCGTGCAGAAACTGAGAGATGTGTTCTCCACTGACATTAATAAGCGCACGAAACCAATTAATCAAAGCCCTTTAAAACAGGCAAACACAGCAACTTTAGACTCTCACAAGTTAAAAGACATTTTATGGAGAAAATCGCAATCCTGTGTTCACTGATAGTTAGACCATTGCTTACTGACTTCAGCAAAGCTTTTTCTCCGGCTTGTGTAGAATGAGCGTCCATCCCAACCATCTACCGCCCCCAT
Organism: Taxidea taxus jeffersonii; assembly: GCA_003697995.1. NCBI lineage: Eukaryota > Metazoa > Chordata > Mammalia > Carnivora > Mustelidae > Taxidea > Taxidea taxus. The sequence continues at coordinate 12,552 of ML102494.1, read as the reverse complement.
CCCTTCAAGAAATAGTTTGCAAGCACCTGCTTTGTTCTAAGCCCCCAAGCAGTGGTCGGAGCCGGTGGCGAATGAGGGGTCTGTGCTCTCCAGGATCATTCCAGAGGAAGATATTGATAAGCATAAATTAGAACTGTGACAACGGATTTCCTGTGATGGGACAAGGGCAGGGTACCAAGGACAGACAAAAAAAGATGATCAGGGAAGCCTTCCCAGAAAGGGGGACAGCTAAGCTGAGTTAGAGTTGAACTGTTGGAAGAGATGAGGTGTTGGCAGGGAAGAAGGGAAGGCGCAGCCCATGCAGAAGTGTCTGTAAGATGGCTAGGAGGCAAGAGAGGTAAGACCCAATCAAGGAGCCAAAGGAAGTTCAGGATGGCTGAGAAACAGGGTCCATAGACAGGGAGGCGAGAGCCGAAAAGGAGCCACATATATGTGTTTGAACTTCCTGTAATCACAGTGAAGAGATTCAAGCTGTGGGGTTGGGGCAGGGTGTGGGTTAGAATGTGATTTGTGTGTTTTGAAGGTGATTCTGAACACAACATCGAGAATGGTTTGTTCGACAGAGACAGAGAGGGACCACAAGCAGGGGGAATAGGAGAGGGAGAAGCAGGCTTCCCGCCAAGTAGGGAGCCCGATGTGGGGCTCGATCCTGGGATCATGACCTGAGCTGAAGGCAGACACTTAACGTCTGAGCCACCCAGGCGCCCCTGGAGAATGGTTTAGTAAGGGGCAAAGGATGATGGCAGCTTACAGAAGATACAGCCCTTTAGAAATTATTTGGAATAATTCAGCTAGAAGATGAAGATGACTCAGCCTGGAGTTCTGTTAGCGGGGACAGGGAGAACTAGAAGCTGCAAAGAACGTTTAATGAGGTGTTGTGACAACTAGGTTAAATGAAGGTGTGATGCAGGGCGTGGTCTCGGGGATGCTGTGCGTGTTGCCGTCCCTTAGTCCCTGAGAATAAGGGCTGATCTGTTTTGTGGTAGGTTGTTTCTGGTTGAGATGAACTGGCTTTGTGTCTCCAGACTTCTGAATCCATATCTCATGCTTCTTGACACCCCTCATCTCTTCCTTTGCTCCATGGTTTTTTTCTTTTCATCTTTTCGCATACTGAATGGGGCAGTGTGAACCTCCGTGTCAAACCCAGGACTTTCAGTGGTTTATCCAAATTGGAGTTTCCTTCTTGCTCCCATGGGAATCTTTGCAGGCGAGCCAGTGGCTTTCCTCCACATGCAGGTTCAGAAAGCAGACCTCCTTCAATTGTATGGCTTTGCCATTCCCTAGGATCCCAGTGTCCTTAGCATCCATCTAGTAGAGGAGGCAAGAGAGAGTGGAGAAAGTGACCTTGCTGCTTAAAACCGGAATTTTTATGCCCATAGTGAGAACTGGTCACATTTAGCTTCTACTGGTTGACAGTTGCCGATCATGGGGACAGATATTTCACTGTTCTGGTTTAGACACTGATGGAGGAGGACACCCCTGTAAGACACAAACAACAGGGAAATAATGACTCATGAGCTTTCCATCAGAGGTCAAGCCATGACCATTTTGTTATCACTGAGCAAAGGGCACCTAACAGGGATGGAAGGTTTGGGTCAAGTTCTGGCTGCATCGGTAACTTAAAGCATGACTTGGGCAAGGCACTTAGCCTCTCTAGACCTCAGTTTTCTCATCACTAAAACACATGGAATGGGCTAGACCTGCGTCGCTCAAAGTTTGTTCTGTAGAACTTTAGTTCCATGAAGTTCTCTGGGGGAAAATCTTTACTGGTCCAAAAGGTTTGAGAAATCCTGTGAACTTGGAAACTCTCCTGGAGGATAGACATGGCTCATGGATGTATTGCAAAGTCTGGGAAGTCCTATGCTAAGGAACCATGTTCAGCTTTCTTTATGTTGACCTTTCCTAACTTTGAGACATGGAATTTGCATATCCAGGTGTTAATTTCTGCACTGAACGTTGTACCCCTCATCAGCGGGCCTGTAGTACAGAGAGGCTTGGGCTGAAGTGAGAATGAGTTCTCTCAGTAACTAAGCCTCCATAAGGTAAAAAGAACAAGTTAGCAACTATGCTAAGAAGGCAGGTACCTTTCATGTGCCAAGAATCTATGATGTCCCTTTTCTGTCATGGTGGGTGTCCTACAAATTCCCAGGGACCAACCCCTGGACAGAGGAGTTCCTGGATGGAAGTGGGATTTGTTGCCACCTGTGAGCCTCTGCCTAGACTCCTCCACTCTTTCACATGGTCCCATCTCCTGTAAACCTATAGTGAAGGTCCTAGATGCTCTGAAGCCCCACAGATCAAAAAAGGTCTTTGCCACATGTGGGATGATGATTCTGCAGGGAAATTAGCCTCCTAAACAAGATGGGGCAAGAAGGGCGAGTTGGAAATTCCTTTTGGAGCCAGGGCAGTGGTGGAAATCCCATCCCCCTCATGTCTCTTGAGTCACAGGAGACTGGGTGATTTGTCTCTCTGCCTCTTAACTCTACAACCCTCTTTAACTCTCCTGGAGCTGTAGAACTGGTTCCAGAAAGCTGATGGCTTTCCCCTCAAACATCTGTATTTCTCTTTTTCTAAGGCTGAAGGATTTCTTCAGCAGAAGCTTGTTCTATAGCAGGCAGATGCTGCCAGGAAGTGTGGGAGAGTTGACTTCTCCAGACCAGTCCCCAACTAAAGGGACACGAGAGCTGGCGTATTCATGCCTCAGTCTCCCTATCCTTCTGTGGGACAATTTTGAGGCGTATCGTACATGTCTCTACAGAGCGTCCCACTGAGATCGGGCCCCAATTGCCCATCTTAGGCAACCTGTGTTTCCTTTTATTGGTTTTCTTCCTTTCGTATCCTTCTCCATTTACTCCCTTGGGTTCTTGCTGGAATTACCAGTCAGGTAAACTACCTGAACCCAAGCTTGTATCTCAGAATTTCCTTTGGGGGGAATCTGTAGTAAGAAATAAAACATTTTCATGGGATGCACCTTAGCTGTTTGCCAGAGTCCCCTCTTGCTCTAAAATTCAATTCAATGGTCACTTATTTGACCACTTTCAGTGACCAAGTCTTGGGTGAGTCCTCATTTTACCAGAAAGACAGAGAAGGTTGGGGGGGCATTTTTACTACATTCTGACTTTAACTCTTCATCTAAAGAAGTATTTTGGTTTAAGGCTGAAAATGGTCTATACATCCTGAAACTTTTTTTTTTTTTTTTTCCAGAGAAGACCAAAGCAGTGGGGAATTGTGAGCTGGTTTCTTGGACATTTTAATACCTTAAAATCAGGAATGAATGTATTTTATACAAGTTAAACATGTTCAAATTATCTTTTATATCTCACAGCTTTATTGAGCTATAATTCATTTAACCATATGACTCACCTCTCTTTAAAGTACAGAATTCAGTGATTTTTAGTATACTCACCAAGTTGCATAATCATAATCAATTTTATTTTTTCTAAGTAGGCTCCAGGCCCACTGGGGGGCTCAAACTCAGGATCCTGAGCTAAGAGTTGCACATTCTACTGACTGAGCCAGCCAGGTACCCCCATAACCAATTTTAGAACATTTCTATTCTATTTTTTTTAAAGATTTTATGTATTTATTTGTCAGAGAGAGAAAGAGAAAGCACAAAGAGGGGAAGTGGCAGGCAGAGGTAGAAGCAGGCTCCCTGCTGATCAAGGAGCCCATTGTGGGACTCGGTTCCAAGACTCCGGGACCATGACCTGAGCCAAAGGCCAACGTTTAACCGACTGAGCCACCCAGGCACCCCAAGAGCATTCTTATCACTTGTAAAAGAAACTCCACACCCATTATCAGTCTTCCTGTTTTCCCCCAACTCCCTAACCTGTAAGCAACCACAAAAGTACTTTCTGTCATTCCAGATTTGCCTGAACTGGACATTTTGTGTAAAGAGAATTACACAGTATGTGGTCTTTTGTGACTGGCTTCTTGCATTTGGCAAAATGTTTTCAAGGTTCTTCCATGTAGTAGTATGTATAGTATGCCATTCCTGTTTGTGGCTGAATAGTATTCCATGGTGTGGCGATACCACATTCCTTCCTTCATTCATTCCTTTCTTTCAATCATTCATTTATTCATCAGTTTATGGACATTTAGATTCATTCCACTTTTTGGATATTAGGAATGACACTGCCATGAACATTCATGTGCAAGTAAGTTATTGTATGAACACGTGCTTTCATTTTTCTTGACTGCATGTACATAGGAATCAAAGTTCCGGGCAGTACCACAACTGTTTAACATTTCTACAGAGTACCACACTATTTTCCAAAATGACTGTACTGTGCTGCATCCCCCTGAGCAGCGTATGAGGGTTCTCATTTCATCCACAATTTTTATGACAGCCATCCTCGTGGGTATTAAGTGGTGTCTCATTATAGTTTTGATTTTCATTTCCCTGATGACTAATGATGTCAAGTATATTCTCACGCACGTAATGGTCACTTGTCCATCTTCTTAGGGGAAATGTCTGTTCAAATCCTTTGCCTACTCTTCAACTGTTTTTTAAAAATTACTGAGTTCTAGGGGCTCTTTAACACTTACCAAATATACACCTTGAAAATATTTTCTCCTGTGGATTGACTTCTAACTGCCTTAGTGGTGGTCTTCATGGTGGAGCACAAATCTTTAAATTTTGGTGAAATCTGCTTTTTCCGTTTTTGTTGTTGCTTGGTCTTTTAACTATGCATAATCCTTGACTAATCCAAGGTCATGAAAATTTCTGCCTATGATTTTTTCTAAGTGTTTTCTACTTTTAGGTGTTTCATTTATGTTGTTACATTTAGTGTGAGTTAGTTTACATATATATATGGTGAGTTTAGGGGGTCCAACTTCATTCTTCAGCTTATGAATATCCAGGTGTCCCAGAACCACTGGTTGAAAAGACCGTTCTTTCTTCCACTGAATGTCTTACTACCCTTGTTGAAATAACTGACCACAGGTGTGAGAGTAAAATCTCAATTCTCAATTCTCTTCACTTGCTCTGTATGTTTATCTTTATGCTGGGGTCACACTGTCTCAATTCTTTTTACTTTGTAGTTAACTTTAAAATTGGAAAGGAGAAGTCCTCCAGGTTTATTCCTTTTCAAAGTTGTTTTGGCTATTCAAAGGTCCCTTAAATTCCCATATAAATTTTAGGAACAGCTTGTCAGTTTCTATAAAAAAGCCAGTTTGAATTTGACAGGGATTGTGTTGAATCTATATTCCGTTTGAGGAGTATCGTTACATTAATAATATTGAATCTTCTGCTGCATGAACACATGATACTTTCTATTCAACTGGGTTTTAAATTTTTTCAGCAGTATTTTGTAGTTTTCAGGGTATAATTTTTGGACTTGTTTTGTGAAACTCCAAAGTATTTTATTCTTTTTGATGCTATTGTAAGTGAAATTATTTTCTTAATTGCACTTTTGGATTTATTCCTTACTCTTTGTAGAAACACAATTGAGTTTTGTATATTGACCTTAGAGCCTACAGCCTTGCTGAACACATTTACTAGTTCTAAGAGTTTTTAGTTGCTTCCTTAGGATTTTCAATATACATGATGATGTCATCTGTAAACTGAGGTAGCTTTACTTCTTCCTTTACAATCTGATGACTTTTTTTTCTCATTTTATTGTCTAATTGCCCTGGCTAGAATGTAACTGTCTAATTTCCTGATACTATTACACTGAAGTGGTATGAGCACTCGTCCTTGTCTTATTCCTGCTATCAGTGCGGAAGCATTCAGATTTTTTCTTTTAAGGATGCTGAAACGTGGACCAAAATGTGGCTCACCATGAGTGAATTGGAAATGCTAGACATGCCTTGGTGTAATGGACAGGAAGGGATTCCAAGACTTTGAGAGATTGGAATGATAGAACGGATTTTCTGTGTAAGACCTACTCACCCTCACTGGGAGGGCCCATAAGCTAGACCTTTCCCCAGTATTATGAGGAATAAATGTGTGAGGGAAGCCGAGTGATAACTGTTCTTTGTACACCAGACCTCACAGTGGACACTAGTCACCAACTGGAGAAACCAAAATGCAGTGGGGATAGCTGGATCCCAAGTGGCAGGGGCTCCATCACCAAAGGCCAGGTGGGATGGGTATCATAATGAACAGCCGAGTCAAAGAAGCAATCAGGAGTCTGACTTGTACAGAACTATGGCTTTGGCGAATTAGTCATAAAGAACTAGAAGTAAAATATATAGGAAGCCTACTGAATTCTTGTTTAGTATGAGCAGAAAAATTTTAAGTCAAATGAACAACAGAGTTTTACCTGAATCTTAAAAACAGAGTCATGGCCCCTCAGTCGATTCCGGGACTTGAGTCAACTTATAGAGCTATAGCTCGTTATATGGGGGAGGGGGGCTGTGTTCCTTTAAGGAAAGACCTCAGTACACTACCAGAACTTTATACTGTTCATCTTTCTCCTAGTTTTCCTAATGGGATCTACAGTCTTTTACCAGAGTAACTGTATGTTGGGGAAAGGAAATAATCAGACCCTTTGGGGGTTGCTGGACACTGGCTCTTAACTAAGTCCAAGAGACCCAACATCTGTGAATGTGGCCCATCATGCAGTGGAGGGGTTGATGGAGGTCAGTTGATCAATGGTTTTAGCCCAGGCCCATCTCTCTGTGGATCCCCAAACCTCCCAGGGTGATTTTTCCAGTGAAATAATGCATAATTGGAATAGGCTTACTTAATAGCTGGCAGAATTTTCCTGGTCATTTCTTTTCACTCTGGGTTTTTCATAGGTATTCTTTTTCAGATTGAGGATGTTCCTTTCTAGTTCATGTTAGTTAGTAGTTTCTGTCATGAAGGGATCTTTGATTTTTGTTAAATGCTTTTTTTTCAGCAACTATTAAGATGATCATGTGTTGTGTCATTTATTTTTATTAATACATACATTAATCATTTTTGCATTTGAACCAATCTTATATTCTTGGGAAAAATCCCTCTTGGTTATGATGTATAATCCTTTTAATGTCTTGATCATGATTTATAACTTTTTTTTTAATGTTTTTTTTAAGATTTTATTTATTTATTAGTTAGAGAGAGAGAGATCCAGCACAGGCAGACAGAGAGGCAGGCAGAGGCAGAGGGAGAAGCAGGCTCCCTGCCGAGCAAGGAGCCTGATGTGGGACTCGATCCCAGGACGCTGGGATCATGACCCAAGCCGAAGGCAGCCGCTTAACCAACTGAGCCACCCAGGTGTCCCATGATTTATAACTTTCAATATGCTGCTTGATTTTGGTTTGTTGGTGTTTAATGACTTTTGTACCTCTATACATAAGAGATACTGATCTATAGCTTTCTTGTGATCTTTGGTTTTGGTATCAAGGTAATACTGACCTCATAAAATGAGTTGAGAAGTATTCCTTCTTGTGAAGTATTGGTACTGGTTCTTTTTAAATGTTTTGTAGAATTCTTTACTGAAGCCATCTTGTCCTGGACTTTTCTTTGTGTTTAGTTAAAAAAAAAAAATTATTGCCAATTTCTTGTTATAGATCTACTCAGATTTTCTATTGCTTCTTAAATCACTTTTTAGTAGTTTGTATCTCTCTAGGAATTTCTCCAGTTCATCTGGATTATCTATTTTGTTGGCATACATTTGCCCATAGTTTATCTTGTATTTTTTTTATTCCAGTAAGCAGTTTTGTTCTCTCTATGATCCTGATTTTAGTAATGTCAATCTTCTCTCTTTTTTGTTAGTCTAGCTAAAGGTTTTATTGATTATTTTTTCAAACAATCTTTTGGTTTTGTTGACTTTTTTTTCTACTTTTCTGTTCTCTATTTCATTAATTGTACTGTAATCTTTTTTTTTTTGCTTGTTTTAAAGTTAATGTGTCTTCTTTTTCCAGTGTTTTAATGTGAAATGTTAGTTTATTGATTAGAGCTCTTTTTAAACATGGGCTATAAATTTCCCTCTCAGTACTGCTTTAACTGCATCCCATAGGTTTTTCTATATTGTATGTTAATTTCTATTCATTTCAAAGTATTAAGTAATTTCTTTTGTGGTTTCTTCTTTGGCTTATTTGAGAGTGTGTTGTTTCATACCAACATATTTCTGAATTCTCTAGATTTCTTTCCTCTGTCGACTTCTAAGTTGATTCCATTGTGGAGATGATCAGTTCTGTGATTTCAGTCCTCTTGTTTTACTGCCTACAATATGGTCTGTCATGGGGAATGTCTCACATGCACTTGCATAGTTGCATTTCATTTGCTTTATTTTCATCTCCATTATTATTCCTGATTTGATGAGATACTGTTCTCTTACCTTCCTTTATTTCTAAAGCATAGTTTCCATTAGTTCTTTGAACATATTATGGTGGCTGCTGTGAACTTGTCTTAAGTCTGACATCTTGGCCCTCCCAGAGGGTACTTTTGTTGCTTGCTTGTCCCCACTCCCTGTCTTGGTCAGGCTGTCCTGCTTCTCAGCATGTCTAGTAATTTTGTTGTTGAAAACCAAACATTTGTGATAGTATATTGTAGCGACTCTGGATACTGATTTTTCTTCTCCCAGGTCTCCTATTGTTATTTGCTTGTTTATTTGTTTAGTAACTTGACTGGAGTGCTTTCGTGAAATCTATTTCCTCTGCAGCATGAAGTCTCTGATGTCATTCTTGAGAAGGTGCAGCCTTGGCCGTGGGTACCATCTCCCTTGGATGACTGGGTTTAGCAGGGCTGTCTTTGGCTGTCTATTTTCCTGATATCTCTGCTAAACCTTTTGTGTCTGTTGGAATCACAACCATCTGTTAGGCTCCACTAATTTGGTGCTGAATACTCTAATTGGCTGCATATTCTGTGGTTTTTTTTTTATAATGTCCTAATACATAAAGTGCACAACTGTCTGATCCAATTACATCGGACCCTTTTATAGAGCTAGTCTTTAAGATTTTTTCCAGACTTCAGGGAAGCACACCTTAGTAATTATTTGTTTATCTAGTTGTCTCTGGTGGTCTAGTTGGCCTCTAATTTTTCTTGATTTCATAGAGTCATCAAACTCCACTTAATTGTCTACACCAAAATCTCCATTGTTCTCTGAGAATCCCTTAGGGTTAAACTTGCCTACATTCTATTCCAAATAAATGAAGTTTGCCTGGAAAGAGTTTCTACAGCTTTTATTCTTTTGCCCTGCCTCTCTTTATGCAAAAATCTCAGAGTCAGTGTTTTGGATGTGGGAGCGGGGACAAAGACCCACTTCTTTTGGAGTACCATTTTTGCTCTAATGAGCAGGGCACTGGGCTGGAGTGGTAGCTTCTGGTCTTCCCAGTTTGCCTCTCCCAGTGTGGCATATTCTCTGTATTAGCAAACTGTGGTGATGGTAATTGGCTCCAGTGTTACAAGCCATCTTGACCTAGAGTAGAACCAGTGGGGCTAAGAGTGGGGTTACAGGGAGGAGGGATGCCCCTGACCTCTTGGTCACCCTTGCTTATACATTAGCCTCTGAAGCAGGCAGCTAGGAGAGGATGAGAAATGTTGGCACTTGTTTATCCCAGGGAGATAGAGCACTTGACTGGTAGCTTGGGGGAGAGGGAGTCCTCTTTGTAATGGAACTTCCAGCATGCTGTGGTGGGAGGGAAGGGGCAAGGGAAGGAGCAGATCATGACTCAATTGACATAGGCTCTCCCTGTTATTACCAAGAGTTATTAGATTTTCTTGAATAAATGTTTCTTCATCTACTGTGTTGCCTTAGGCAATTTATAAAGACTTTAAATTATTTTTGGCATTTTAAAATAATTTTTACAAGGTAAAGTTGTTTTATTAGGGAGTGAGTCTACAAGGCTCCTCACTCTGCCATCCAGAAGTCATATATCTCTATCTTTAGATGAAACTTATTAGGGTAAAGAAAACAAAGTAGTGTAAAAATAAGAGCAAACCTGAAGTCCACCTAATTTGGCTATTAGTGGTAATTATTATTTACAGATAGATTATTTGTAGCTTGTTAAGTGAAAGCTTGATTCTTCTCAGTTGTAACTCAATAAAAAAAAATTACATGCTGAGTGATAAAGCTCTACTGCCTTTTGACTTCTTAAATAAATTCCAGGATTTGGATGCCAAATTCCAATAGAACATTAAATAACCACTCTAGAAGATTGAAGAATGGGTGGTTGTATGTGTTCGCTCTGATGGAGATATTTCATTATCTTAAATGTCAGTAGGGTTATCTACTCAGTGTCTGGATGGGTTTCAGCCTGTCATCTTTGCTCCATCTCTCATGTTTGCAGAACTGACACAATAAGAAATTATTTTTCTTATGGAATGAGTGGTCTTTGACTTAATTAATCAAGAAATACTTATGGAGTATCCACTGCCTAGAAAGTCACTGTGTGAGGAGACATAGAGAACTCAACAAACATAGTACAAGATACTTGTGTCCAAGAGGATAATCATCACTCAGGTGATAGTCTCTAGACACATGAAAAAATAACTTGTGGCATTAGACAGTATAGTTCGAAGATATGTGAATAGTACAGAGGCGTTCAGAGGAGGGTCTGGCAGTTTATGGTGGAAGTTCTATGTTTTAGTTAAAACAGGGACTTAAAATAGCAATATATATCTTTTTCTTTTTCTGATAGGTCAATTGGGGGAGGGCTCAATAGGGTAAGCCTTATCTCTGCTCCATGCAGTGTTAGCTTGTGAGGTGCCCCAGGATAGTCTGAGATTTTTGAAGCATTTTTGTAACATTACATCTTTAGATAACCTGAGTCTAGGTACTTCCTAGCTCCTTGGATAATAGTCTTCTTTGCAGATTAAGAGAAGGGTGATTGGGGCACCTGGGTGGCTCAGTGGGTTAAGCCTCTGCCTTCCGCTCAGGTCATGATCTCAGGATCCAGGGATCAAGCCCCGAATCGGGCTCTCTGCTCAGCAGGGAGCCTGCTTCCCTCTGCTCTCTGCCTGCCTCTCTGCCTACCGTGATCTCTCTCTGTCAAATAAATAAAATCTTTAAAAGAGAGAGAAGGGTGATTACTTCCTGGGCTCAAGCAAAGTAAAGCAGGGCCGAGGTGGGGCAGATAAAATATGGTGCCGAGTGGAAATTTGCATAGGAATTGTAAAAATTTTCTCCAAGTATCTGTGTGGCTTTATTCATAATCGCTTCTTGGCAGCCAAAGCTGTGTGAGCCTGGGAGACCCATAAAGGACCATGTTGATTGTCAGGAGCAGTTAGAAGGGTTATTGGCTGTTGGCATTTGAGGGGTCTCATTGCTGGGGTTGAAGGCAAGGGATGGCAAGGAGGCAGCATAGAGCTACTATTGAGAACAGTATGGAAATGATGGTTTCCAAGCACAAGTGCTGCTGCTGAAAGTTCCTGCTACAGAAAGCTCCCAGGCATAGCGTTCAGGGGGAACCAACTTCAGCTTCTGACAGTCAGCACTGATGGGAGAAAATTCAGTTGGGCTTTTCCTAAAGACACGGCTACCTTGACTGGCAAGGTCAGTAAATACTTCTCTGAGCCGCTGAGAGGAAACTCTCCAGGGAGTTAAATTTAGCTTAAAAAACAGGGAGCATAAAGGTCAAGTGAAGGACAGGTAGTAGCATGAGCCTTGGAGCCTATCCGAGACAGGTCTGTGTGTCTGCAGCTCTGGTACTTGCTAGTTTGTGCTCCTTGATGATTTGTTCCAGTTTCCTTGTACGTAACATTAAAAAAATTCCTATCAGGATGTTGGGGAGAGGGCTGAGTGAGATAAGATATGTAACAGAACCTGTTATGTTGCAGGTGCTCAAAATGTGATCACCAATAGTATTCTTTTCTATCTGGACCCATGTGAAACGAAGGTCATGGGATGCCAAGGCACCTAGCCATTTACCGAGTCCTTGAATTATATCCTGCTTTTTACATTCCTATGGAAATAATCTGGGAGGCACTAGTTTGGGAATGCTATTAAATAAAAGACCAGAGGCAGATCCCACGACCCTGAGAACCTTCACCCTGTTACACGCATGCAGACTTGGCAACTGATCCTAGAAATGGCACGTGTTCCGGGACCAGCATACCTGTCCTGTGTGTTTCTAATGTTACCTCCAGGACTTACCATCATCAAACTGTTCAAAGGATCAGAGTCACAAAAGATTTTGCTTCTGGAAAAAGTTTTCAACATGTTCGCTTCGCCTTATGTATAAAAGATGGGAGCCACACTTCTCATTTACAAATCCACTGCTTGATTAATTTCTCCTTGCCCAGCTCTGCGGTTCATAGCTGGATGCTTTGGGTATCACTTTGCAATTCAAAATCTTAGCTTTCCAGAGACGCTTTTTGATTTGATGTTCCAGGTGGCTGAGAAGAAATGGACATTAAGTGATTGCTCGTGGCTTTGAAAGGTCATGATCTGCTTCATGCAGGCTAGAGAATGGTAGTCTGCACCTGAGCTTTAAGCCTTATATTTTTCTGATTATGGATATAAATCATGTGACACTGGCAGGTAGCTGGCTCTCATGCATATCCAATGTTCAATTAAGGCAGGACTCAGAGTTGATGGGCACTTCTGTGGCTGGCATTTCGGAGGTGTATTTATTTCCTTTCTCCCTTAACTCTTACATCAAAGGCATTTGATGTAACAATGA
>ML102493.1:15040-31900 GCA_003697995.1 Taxidea taxus jeffersonii | reverse complement strand
TTAGCTGATTTTATAAAGTAAGAAGTTTTTATTTCTGCTGTGATCTAGGATTGAGCTAGGATGAGGCAGAGAGAGAATGAAGATACCTACAGGGAAGATACCTACCATGTAGAAGGAAGACAAAACAGAAGGAAGAAAAAAATAAAAGCGCTGATGGATTGTACCAATAAATCATGGTTAAGTGCGTAGTCTTCTAAACTCCTCTTATTTTAAGTGATATCTCAATTTAAGAAACACTATGTAATACTAAAGGATGTTAGTACACAAAGTTACAAAATAATTCAGCTCTTACCTTACAGGAAACAACTGAGGAAAACATCCTTGTGTTTCACTGTCAACAAATTTCTGGATCTGAAGCACTTTTTTTAAAAGATGTCCCTTGGAAGATTTGTCAATTTTTGTTAATACCATCTGTAAGAAAATATTTAAGCATTAGAAATAAAGTCTTTTTTTAATACAAAATTTTGGGCACCTGGGTGGCTCAGTGGGTTCTTCAGCTCAGGTCATGATCCTAGGGTCCTGGGATGGAGCCCCGCATTGGGCTCTCTGCTGAGCAGGGAGCCTGCTTCTCCCTCTCTCTCTGCCTGCCTCTCTGCCAACTTGTGATCTGTCTGTCAAATAAATAAATAAATAATCTTTAATACAAAATTTTATGTTTTAGCTACAATTTTTTAAAAAGATTTATTTATTTAGGGGCGCCTGGGTGGCTCAGTGGGTTAAAGCCTCTGCCTTCAGCTCAGGTCATGATCCCAGGGTCCTGGGATGGAGCCCCACATCAGGCTCTCTGCTCAGCAGGGAGCCTGCTTCCTCCTCTCTCTCTGCCTGCCTCTCTGCCTACTTGTGATCTATCAAATAAATAAATAAAATCTTTAAAAAAAAGATTTATTTATTCTAGACTGAGAATGAGTGTACAGTGGTGGGGGAGGGGGAGGGAGAAAGAAAACTTAGCAGACTCTGGCTGAGCACAGAGCTGCATTGCAGGGCTCAATTCCACCATACCAAGATCATGATCTGACCTGAAACCAAAAGTCAGATGCTTAACCAACTACACCACCCAGGTGCTCCTAACTACACATGGTTAATAACAACTAGATGATTCTGGTAAGTTTCTTATTCTCTCTATACTTATTTTTTAATCTATAAAATAAAAGCAACACCCCCAAAAGGAGTTACTATGAAGATTAAATGAGTTAATGTATGCAATGGATAAAGCATATACTATGTGTTTGCTGTTTAATGGTGCTTTAACTACAAAGGGCCAAAATATCTTGGATTCAAGACCAGTGAAAAGGACCTTGGGCCATATTTGTAATTGACATAAGACAAATTTCATATGATCACTATATATCTTATGTTAACTAAGACGAATACTGTTAGGTTGATCCACATGAAATTGCCAACTTATAATCATTTTTGACCTACAAAATGGTTCTGCCTTATGTGCAATAATACGAAGGAAAAACTAGAAATCAGCCTATTTGTATCTTATATCCACTACAATTATAGGAATGATTACAAAATCAATTAAAAAGTAAAACTTTGATCTATCAATTTCCTGGGGAATTTCTACAAAATTAAAATTTCCTGACTAATCATTTATGCTTTCCAGTTATAAAAAAATGTTAATGGTAAAAGACGAGTGAGTAGCAGAAAGCATGTGGTTTCTTTCTTTCTTTTTTTTTTTTTTACCCTGGACCAAGCACGTAGTTTCTAATGACTTGTGAGTCCCTCCAATTGGGAGTCTTTCCTCATAAGAGCAAATATGCTGATATTTAAAAGGACGCATAATTCCTCTATCACAACCTCTTTCCAAAAAAGAAAGTAAAATTTCTTTAAATTTGAAGCTTAGAAAAATATACAATTTTTAAACTGGTACCTATGATACCAAATCAGGAATACTGTATCACTTAAAACCAGTTTGGCGCTATGGGTATTTTCTACTATGTGGACTATAATCAAACCTTTGACTCCTCAAACTAACTGTAGTTATAGCTTATGCTTCATAGGGCTTTTGCAAAATCCCCAAATTCCATAACCCCAAGAATACAAAAGGATCGCTCACTAGTAACATTGTTTGATTTGCATTAAACTTCACTGTTACATTTTAGTGGTTTCTTTTTTTGAAACCAAATTACAGTCAATGGATTCTTTTTCTTAGAAAGGAACTTCGGAGGGCTATTTTATCTGGAAACTCATGAAGCCAAGTAAATGTGGATACCAACCTATTAATCTGTATTCTATTCTAGGGAAAACAACAGAAAAAAAATACAGGTAAGATATTCCCAGAAGAAATATTGGTTTCTTAAGGAACGTAAAAATCCTACCTGTGTGTGCTGGAGCCTACTATTTTCTTGCAATGATTCTTAAACTACAAATTGCTTTAGCAAATTTTTCGGTTGCAATTTCATTTACACTTCGATATATACTATATACCAAACTGCTGTAAAGAGCCACTAACGTGTTTTAGACAAATATTTATATTGTCATTAAAAAAATGAAAGGGAAAAGCACTTAGGAACATTAAATGAACAGCTTAAAAATACTTTACTTTGACTATAATTTTGAAAACTTAAAGCTGAGAGAAAGAAAAGAGAATAAAAGTACCACAAAACTTATCTACTAATGGCTGATAATAAAAAAGATTATTCGAAAACTACTCTTGCAAAGACCTGCTCTCTCACTGACACACACACACACACAGCATTTGCACATGTATACACACAAACTGGTATTTCCAACAGCAACTATGATTCAAAGGAAATACTTACCACATAAGGTAATGAAAATTCTTCACACATTCCTATGGCAATACTGTCGGTTTTTTGAATTCCAACAACACTATCCACTAACAAAAATGTTCTCATCAAACTATAAGAATGCAGAAATAAAAATTAATGACAATATCAAATATACTCATTCATTTCTTCCCTGACCCTCACTATGCTGAGAAATTTTCTTTTGAATAAATTTAAAAACTTTTTAGGCAAAAGGAATTCTCAGTTCATTAGAAGTTCATCCTGTAATCCAATAAATCTCAATGCTATCACTTTCAATAACTAAATTTACTAAATATTAATTTATTTCAATAGCAGGTATTGGACCTAAGATCCTCTGTTTAGGACTGGACACAAAGATGAGTGAGTACCTTCCTTTAAAAGCTTGAATTCTAGGGAAGCCTGGTGATTCAGCTGGATAAATGTCTGCCTTTGACTCAGGCCATGATCCCAGGGTCCTGGGATCAAGTTCTGTATTGAGCTCCTTGCTTGGCGGGGAGCCTGCTTTCCCACTGCCTGCTCTGCCTGCAGCTCCCCATGCTTGTGCTCTTTCTCTCTCCAACAAATAAATAAATACAATCTTTTTAAAAAAAAAGCTTGAACTTTGGTGGGAGAAAGAGACATGAACCCAATTAACTATAACATGCTTTTGGATTAGATTTATAAGAAAATATTTTCCTTACTTCCTTCGTTCTTTTAGATAGGTCTCTACCATGTCAACAAAATCTTCGGGAGCTCTATAGCCATAACCTGGCATGTCCACCAATGTAAAATATTTTCCAACTCTGAAAAAATTCATTTTCTTTGTGTGGCCCTGATAAAATAAAGGGAAAAATAAAAACTTCCTTAGAATACATCCTTTATATATTCAATGACTCAACATTTTCCATTCAATCAGCAAATATTTATTTTTTTTAATCTTTAAATTTTTTTTATTTTCATTTTTTAATTTTTTTATAAACATATAATGTATTATTAGCCCCAGGGGTACAGGTCTGTGAATCGTCAGGTTTACACACTTCACAGCACTCACCAAAGCACATACCCTCCCCAATGTCCATAACCCCATCACCCTCTCTCTACCCCCTCCCCCCAGCCCCCCTCAGTTTGTTTTGTGACATTAAGAGTCTCCTTTGGTTTGTCTCCCTCCCGATCCCATCTTGTTTCATTTCTTTCCTACCCCCTCCACCCCGTTGCATCTCCACTTCCTCATATCAGGGAGATCATATGATAGTTGTCTTTCTCCAATTGGCTTATTTCCAATCAGCAAATATTTATTAAAAGGCTAAGTGTTCTGAATATAATCCTAGCTATGCTGATGATGGTACAGGAAAAGAATATAGAAGAGAAGTGGCTGGAGATAAGCTTAGATGATACTATTTCTTCCCTCCAATTCCTTTTTAAGAGCATCTATATGACTTAAGAGGAACTTTTGATTAGGAATATGTACCCAAAATATGTCGGAGTCTTTTCATTAGCTCTTTCTCAGTGAAAAGTTACCCTATTATGGTGACACTGAATTACTCAATATTCTCTGATGAATGATTTACCTCCATTTTAAAGAGAAATGAATTATGGCATAGATTGGTTAAACTAAAAATACTGTCAGTCATATAGGTTTTCATAAAACCTAGATGCAAAACTCGATAGTTTGCTACATCTAGACTACTGCTTCCCTAGAATCAAGATGTTTTGCCATGTTTCATTAGATGGTTTTAGTGCTTTCAGTAAACCATTTTTTTAAAGCATGTACAACACTATAAAATAAGTGTTAAACTAAAATGATGTAAAGATGGTAAAAAGTCATGGTTTTGTGTCCAATGACACTATTAATCAGAAAACAAAAGATTAAGATAAACAACTTAAAAAGTCAATTGTTGAACTTAGAACAAATATTTTCAGAGGAAAGATTTTGTAAAACAGTGCTTAGGTTCCCAATCAGTTCATGTGTCTATCCATAGAAAAATGACAGATTAGGAATGTCAAGAATACATTTTTTCCATTGTCTTCTCACAGCAGGAAGGGAACCCATCCTACCTAGAAATTAGAGTTTAGCTGTGTTATTTGAGGAGACAGAGTAGGCCTAAGGACAGGAGATTTAATGAATTTCAATCATCAGCATTAGTGATGGAGCCAGGGGATCAACTACATGAAGAAATGGGGAGGAAGAGAAGATTAGGAAGCTTCATGTAAGGGTTCCAATGCAAAGAAAGGGGGGTCAGTGAGCTGTAGGTTGGTGGGAACATTTCACCATGGATAGATAATAAGGTGAGAGGAACTAGGGGTGAATTTTAAGGACACTGTATCTTAGATATTGGTAGTCTGCATCATTGAGAAAGAGTAGAGGAAATTTTAAAAATGCCAGAAAGCTACTATAGCAGACTGGCTGGGGTAATCACATCATTTGGCCCTGGGTAAACTGGGGTCTGCCTAATATATATACGTATATGTATGCATATGTATATATATATCTGTATCTATATCTATATATAAAGAGAGAAGGGGTAGTAGGAGAAGGGAGGGAGAAAGAACTTAGCAAGGTATACAAGATTATAGGAGGGAAAAACCACTTCAAAGCAGTTTCCTCTAAAATCAGGATAGGAGTAGATGATCAATCTTAAGCAAATACAGAATGGCAACAGAATACTTTATGCGGCAACTCTTTGGAAAAGATTTGAACAAAAGATTTCCTCCAGAAACTGGCAAGACAACCAAAATAAATCCAGACATACTTCCTTCTTCTTCAGGGATATGTACAGGTGTCAATAAAATGTCTTAATTTACTACTTGTTTGAAAGAAATCACTGTTCTAGAAACTTAGCAAGTATGATTTCTTGTACCTCTCAACATTAATTAGTCACTTTAGTCAATTCAGAGACAGTTCAGACATATTTTACATTTCAATATACTGTTTCTTTTATATCCCATGGGCCTCCCCAACCCTTTCTTTCAACATACCGGTTTCTTGGAGACTCTGACTTCAACCTCTGGGGCCAGTGAAAATAAGGCTTTTATTAGAGAGGATTTCCCAACATTGCTTCTGCCTATAAAACACACCTTAGACAAGGAAAAAGCAGATAATTGAGTACTAGGTTTATATATACATTTTTATTATATGTTGTATTAGCTGCAAAAATCTGTCAAACTACTGTCTTGCCTAGCCATGTAAAAAGGTGGCTTATGTTTAGTTAAAACCTCAAATTCTAACATATAACTACTACTACTGAATGATTACCAGGGCCAGGTACTGCTCAAAGCACTTAGCATAAATTTTCTTGTCTACTTTTTATAACATCCCTATAAGGTAGGTAATATTATTATCCCCATTTTACAAATGATAAAACTAGAGGCAGAGAGAAGCTAAATAACTGGCCCCAAATTATACAGCTAAAGAGGGAAGAAGTTGGAATTTAAACTCAGGACATCCAGAACCTGTGCCTTTAATTACATTATGCTACTCAAGAACATCTGGACATTTATTAAGCATTCCATATTTACAAATCTTTTTGAAGTTAAAAATTATATGCATGACAACAAAACTTATTCTAAAGTACAACTACATGTCTGAAACTGCATTGCCTCACAAACTCCCAGAGTAGACTGTAACACCATTGTATTTATGAGGTTATTCTTTTCCCTTGACCTCTCTTGTTGCAATTAAACTCTCCTCCTCTAGACCTCTATAGTGTAGAAAGGAAAATATTATTCCTGATACTAACCATTAATATACATGACTGCTTTTCAACATGGTATTGAAGGGGGTACAATACCAATCAGTGGTTCTAGGTGAAGGTGGTTATCACCCTGTGGGGGGTGTTTCAGAAATTTGTAAGGGCATTTCTATTTATAAATAGGACCAGGTGGCACTTAGTGGGTAGGGCCAGGGATGCTACATATTTTGCCTGGACTGGGGTCAGTCCTTCAGTATGAATTGATCTGAGTCCTGCATAAATTTCAAATGCTCTGCCAGATTAAATCCAATGATAATATATAAATAAAACTAAATTTCAAGAAACAAAAAGTTACTGGACAAAAAGTCCAGCAATTCAGAAGCTTCAGTCAAAACACGATGTCATCTCAAAATTATTAAACTACTTATGTTCCCCTTAGTTCTGACTATTTAAATTATCATAGCAGTTCTAATTAGAAGGAAAGTTTCCACTGCAGTAGTGCGGTTGCAAATAACGAGATCTCTAAGACATGCATAAAATGCACACTCGTGGAATTTCACTAAAGTTGTTTAATAAAAACCACATTGTTGCCATGTATATATAATTATTATTTCTGCACGACAGGAAATTCAGATTGGGTGAAAATTACGTACTGATAAGGACCATCACATTTGTGTAACTATTGCACTTTTCCTATTCACTTTGTCTCATTTGTCTCGGCATGTTTTTCCCTACGTTAACTAAGAAGGAGAAAGAATAAAAAGCCATTTAATTTTTTGAACTGGTTTGGGTTTTACAGTCATTTAATCTTGTATATTCATTACCAAAGCAATTAAACTATATATGCTTATTTAGTTAAAATAACTTTATGCGTCTCCACAAAGCTAGAAAATCTCTCTCGTTCGGTGACCAGAATAGGTGAGGGCAAAATGCCTGCCCCAGTCTTCACGACCTGAGAAGTGAGGGCAGCGGCGGCTCTCACCTCAGGGTGGGAGAGGTCCGGGGCGTGGTCGAGACGCACCGCGGAGCTGAGGTACTCGATGCGGTTGCGGCCGGTGGCCGTGAAGACGCTCTCCGCCTTGGAGATGTAATCCAAGCTCGGGTCAAAGATCTTCACGTGAAGGTCCAACCTCGCGTCTGGAGTGAGCTGCCGCTGGAGTTCCTGTAATGGGAACGCGAGCTTCGTCATTTGTCTCTTGGGCAGCCTGAGAACTTCCGCGAAGGTTTGGAACGTGCTGCAAGCTCGGTTCACACGCCGCAACGCCGCGGTAAGCTCCAGTAGCTTGCCGGTGCTCAGCCGCAAGCCTGGGGCTGTCATTTTCCTCTCCCAGAAGTCCCGCGCAGCGCCTCGCGCCGAAGTCTGGCCTGCGCCGGGGCGATACCGCTTCCGCTACGCCTGCTGGGAATTGTAGTCTCATCTGGCCTCACACGTTTCCGCCGCAATGCTTCCAATCCCGAGAGCCTGAGGCCGCGGTTTCCTCGCGACCGGGAGGTGGGGGTGGGGACTCGGGGGCAGCAGACTGACGACTGAGTTTGACTTGTATATCACTGTGGGGAGGTCGTTTGACAGTTTGCAGAGGTGAAAAGAAACACCTGGGCCGTGTGGCCTTTGAGTGTCACACGAAGGAGCAAACGTGTGAAGCTCTGGTGGATTCCAGGCCTGTTTACTCCTCACAGTATCCAGTTATCTCACGGATCATTGATGTTTGTTGACGTATACATCACTAGGCAAAGCTAACCCCGTTGGAGAGCTGCAATGGATATGGAGTCCCAGAGGGAACTGTCAAAAGTCCAGGCAAATCAGGCCAAATCAGTATTAAAGGGGGTTCGGTCTGGTGGATGGGATGTTGCGACACCATTCATTCTCCATGTTCTTGTGATATTCTCACTGATGGTTCCAGGTGGTCCGTCTGGGTGAAGCAGCACCCTCTCCAAAGGATCTAGCCTCCTGGCTAGGTAGGGTGTCAGGGTTTAAGATTGAGAATAGGATTTAAATCCTAGTGGGGGAAAAGGAATGTGGATTAGGAAAGCAAGCAGCTACTTAGTCATGTGGATTGCGGAAACATAACAAGGACGTGAGATAAGGCTTGAATTGATCTAAGGTGATCGCTTTTCCCAGAGAATTGTGGAAATAGGGGCACCTGGGTGGCTCAGTGGGTTAAGCCTCTGCCTTCGGCTCAGGCCATGATCTCAGGGTCCTGGGATCGAGCCCCGCATCGGGCTCTCTGCTCAGCAGGGAGCCTGCTTTCTCCTCTCTCTCTGCCTGCCTCTCTGCCTACTTGTGATCTCTGTCTGTCAAATGAATAAACGAAATCTTTAAAAAAAAAAAAAAAAAAAAGAGAAGAATTGTGGAAATACCACCCTGGATCTAGTTCCACAGCTGAGGTTGGGTGGATTTTGCTAAACTGTAGAAGCCTAGGGAGGCCAATAAATGAAGACTGTATTCATGTACTGTACTATAATGTACTCCCCTGTTTAATACTATAGTGTACCTTATCTAACAGAGTGATGAGGCCTCCCTGCTACATTCCATCATTTGTTAATTCATCAAATATGTAATGAACACTGATTATACGCCAGGCATTACACTACGTGCTGGAGATATATCAGTGAGTAAATAGATTAGAGTTTCTGTCCTCTTGCTATTGCCTTGAGATAATAGTTAAGTAAAACACAGAATATATTAGATAATAAATGCTTAGGAAAAAGCCAAAGCTGAGTCACTAGGTTGTGTGTGTGTGTGTGTGTGTGTATGTGTGTGTGTGTATAGAACTGTAGGTGTGTTGCATTGTAGTATGATCCTCACTGAACAGATGGTATTTTAATGCAGACTTGAAGGAGGTGACAGAAGCATTCCAAATATATGTGCAAAGGCTTAGAGGCAGGATTGTGTATGGCTTTTTGAAGAACAGCAAGGAGGCCAATGTGGCCAGAGGGAGTAAACAAGGATAGATGCTTGCAGTGACTCTAACTATTCCTATCAAATTAGTGTATGGATATAGACATTTGAACTGAATGTGTATTGTCTTTTGCTGTTCAGCATCCCTTGCATAGAGAGGAAGCATCTGCTCCTGTGGTTCTGCTGGGGCTATGGATAATAGAACTCTACTGATCACAGTAGCTAGGGTTTGGTCATACGTTGTATGTATTATCAGAATAATGACTATGTGAGTAAAGTGCAGGTGACCCCAACCAAGACAGTCATTATGTTGAAGTTGGATGGGCAGCTGGGTCTACCATTAAGTCAAAATGCTAGAATCTGAGTCTAGTACTCATGATGGCCATTCTTTCCAGCTATGTGGGGGACACCTACAGTGCTGTAAGAGACAGTGATGCTAACACACAAAAACAATACTGAGAGATAGGGGTCCAGGCAGCGTGACTCCTGATGAACTATGTTGAATATCATGTTCTCTGTCAATCATACAAGTCAATTCGTTTCTCATCTTGCATTTACTGGACCTGATTTGACATGGATTTGACTGCAATCAGAGAGTCCTGATTAATACAGCATTGTAAGATGTTTTGTTGTTCTCTTGTAAATCCAGAGCCATCAGACTAGTGGGGTAGTTGGAGTGGCCTATGTAAATGTCAAAACTATTACAGAGGACACATAGTAAAGCTTTAGGGCTTACAGCACCTGTGGCTGCAGGTTAGGCAGGCCAAAATGTTATCCTCCCTGGACTTCAGGGAATTCAAGTTTCCCTTCCATTCAGGATATTTCCTCATCCAGTGGGTATTTATGATGTTTGGTAAAGGTCACTAATCTAGTTACATTGTGAAAATTATCAGAGTTCAGGATATGGGTTTATGGTTCATCCCCCTGAGAAAAAGTACCTTCTGTTTGACAGCTTGGGAGGTTGTTCACCACAAAGTTAACAAGATTTTCCTATTTAGTAACTTGGGGAGGTATTACCTACTTTGCATGCATTTCTTAGCACCAGCTTTTATTGCTACACTCTATCTGGCCTAAATGCCATAGTTCTGTCATGTTCATCTAATGAGAATGGGGGGAACACTGGTAGAACAGTGGCAGGATCTTACCATGAGGACAGGGCTATCTTAATTGTTCCATCAGTGATGTCTGTCTCTATAATGATTGGCCATTAGTTCCAGAGCGATCTCAATTTATGTTCAAATTCTGTAGATGTCAAGTTTAGGGAATCCATCTAAGACCCGGAGAAGGCCAACACTGTAGGCCAAAATAGGTAGAATCAATAACATCAGAGAGTCAGCAAGCATAGCATACACATAGATCAACTCTCATCTTAGGCCAAAAATGGTTTGCATGCTCTGACAGAAGCAAAGGCAGAGATTCTAAGAAAATTCACTTTTAAATGAGGAGAAAGGTAATGGACTAGGTCTCAATGTCCAATGGTAGGACACGCAACATTGTCCTACCATACTCTCCCCTTGTTTTAGCAATAGTAATTAACATGTAATAAGTGCCTGCTATTCCTGGCATTGATCTGGGTGCCAGGAATAAAAATATAAGAAAAACATGGTCACAACCTAATTGGTACCTCCAACCCTTGTTTTAGGAAGGAAATATTGGGGGAAAGGAAGAAAGAAGAGGCACTATATGAATGAGAGCAATGTGTGAGAACCTACCACATGTGACTTAAATTGCTTAAGTTGTAATAACTACTATCGAAATGGGTGCTGTATATTTAAAATGCACTTAATTATGTTTTTCTCAAGTTTTCTGCACAACAGCTCATTTCATTTAAAAAATGTACATTAGCAGTGCCTGGGTGGCTCAGTTGGTTAAGCATCCAACTCTTGGTTTCCATTCGAGTGGTGATCTCAGGATTGTAAGTGGGAGCCCTGCGTTGGGCTCTGTGCTCACTGTAGAGTCTGCTAAAGTTTTTTTTTTTTTCTCTCACTCTCAAATAAATTTAATTTAATTTAATTTAAAAATATACATTAGGTATCTCCTAACATGTTGACAAAAGTTTATGGCCCATACATACAACATGATGTATGACTTGTTTCTCTAATTTTCTAACTGGATTATAAATTATTTTTGAGCTTTATTATTTTGCCATCATTCAAGAGACAGCAGAGATGTATTTCCTATGATCCTCTTCTTTGGGAGCTCATCAAATAATTTAGTTTCACTTTATGTTTCATTAATGTACCTTTAGAGAATATCTCTGACTTCAGAGAGGGTTTTTCCTTTACAGAAGTCTTTTGAGCTTTCTTTTAAGGTTGTGCCTGCTGTACTAACAGATTTCTTTAAAGAGATCTGGAGATTAAATAGCAGACAGTGCTCATGTGTAGGAGGTGAGTTCTTAGAATGATTTGGGTTTGGAGGAAGGGTAGTGTAGAGCTTCACTTCCTTCAAGGTTGTTTTTCTCAATAGAAAAAAATTGTTTTATGTAGTCAGTTTTTCTCATTTGTAATTGTGTGTTTGATTTCTCTGCCATATTAGTGCTATTAAAATATTTCAGAACACTCTTCAACTGGTGTTTTTATATATAAGTTTGTTTGCCAGAAAAAAATGTGGATTTTGCTGTTCTCGCTGATAACTTCATTAACTTTTAATTCTTCATGCCTGGTAGACAAGGTTATTTTAATGTGTACATTTACCTTGTTGTATATCTCCAATCTGTATCTTCATTGCTTTATTGTAAGTGAATGCTGTGTTCTCATGCACCCTGAGTAGATGAGATGGCGTTCCAGAAGCAGAGAGGTTGAGATATGTTCAGATTGTTTAATTCACTTACAGATAGATTTTTTCAGGAGTCCCCTAGATTACTCCCCAGATTTGGTGGCAGACTCACAGGACTCAGCATATGATTGTACTTTTGGCTATGATTTATCACCATGAAAATATACAAAGCAAAACTGGTAAAGGGAAAAGGCACTCAAGGTAAAGTCTGGAGGTAAATCAGTCACAAGCTTCAATGTGTCCTTTCCCAGTGGAGTTGCTCAGGATGCACCTGACTCTGCCAGTAATGTGTGAAATGTCTCCCAGGAACACCTGCTTGAGCCTAGACTCCAGCAGTTGTATCACAGACTGGCCTTGTAGGCCCATAATGGCTGTGTAACTGACTATATGTAGTTACTGAAATTCCAGACTCTTGGAAAGAAAGCAGGTGCCTAGAGTAACCCTCACTGTATTGTTTGTACAAATAGTAGAGGTACACTGAGCCATTGTTATCGTTTAGGGAATGTTTTCTAATCAAGTTCCCAGGCATCAGCCAAGAGCCAATCTGTAAACAAGTCTTTCTGAGACTGCAGTCACAAGGCTGCTATGTTAACTCTTTTCTGTACATAGATTAAAATGTAAAAAATTTAAAGATTTTATTTATTTATTTAAGAGAGAGAGAGAAAGAGAGAGAGCAGGTGTGAATAGGGAGAGGAGCAGAGCAGGAGGGAGGAGGTGGGGGAATGAATCCCGAGCAGACTCCATGCTGAACACACAGCTCAACCTGGGGCTGGATCCCATAATTGTGAGATCACCACCAGAGCTGAAACCAAGAGTTAGAAGCCCAACAGACTGAGCTACCTAGGTGCCCCTTCAGGCAAAAAATCTAAAAATAAGAAGTTTCTCATCGGCACTTATTATGAGATTGTTTAATTGTAGGGAAATTATATTGCAAGTTCTGCTCTAAATACAAATGACTTCTCTGGAGATTTTTGAGAAAAGTGTGATAAACCTGCTCTCCCAGGTTTATCCTCCCAGGTGTCCCCTTCTAGTAGGACATGGCAAAACTAGAACAGCTGCCTGTAATGAAGTATGGGGCCTCTAGAGAACAGTTTGCACTGCACTATAGTGGCTGAATTGCTTTGAACAGCAGATCCTAGGTTGACTAGGTGTGCCCTGGGGTATTTAACTGCTGTTGAATGCAGCTAGGTCCTTGGCCATTCATTCTCTCCAACCTGCTTACTCACCCCTCTCATGGGCTGGATAATATATTACAAAAGATGTTTTTCTGATTACTTTTACAAAGGAGTAATGCCTATGGTAGAGGTACCAGGCTGTTACCTAATAGACAGATGTCATGGGTGGAGGGTACAGGAGCGTTTAAGTGTAGAATGTAATGTTAGGTTGTCTTCATGATGTGATGTACCCCTCTACTGACTAAACTGGCAAAAACCAGGGCCTAGACGTTGACTCTTCTCCCTGGATATTTGTTATTTTCCAAGGTAGCTAACTGATTTTACCATGATGAGATGAACTCACAGACTCACATTATGAACCCAGAAGGAAAAAAAAAAAAAAGAAAATCATTCTAGAAGGAGTAGAGTGAACAGACTTGTGTGCAAAGAATTTAAAATAAAAAACAGTAAATATCCTCACAGAAATGGGAGAATATAGGAAATATGAAACAGGAAACTTCCAAAAGAACAAATTAGATACTGGACATCGATATATTATTGTTGAAGTAAATATCTCAATGGATAGGTTTCATAATTGAACAGCAGAGTGAATACAGCTGAAGAACAAAAGAGCGACGGCTCAGTGGGTGAAGCATGCGACTCTTGGTCTTGGGGTAGTGAGTTTGAGTCCCATATTGGGTGTAGAGATTACTTAAAAATAAAATCTTCAAAAGTAAGTAAATAAGAAAATAAAGACATTAAGAGCTGTTGGGGATAAGAGAGGAAATGTTAATATCAGTATGGCTGGAGTCACTATAAAATAAATGGCAAGATGTTAGTATTTGAAAAATAATTATCGGGGTGCCTGGGTGGTGCAGTCAGTTGAGGCTCTGACCCTTGGTTTTGGCTCAGGTCATGATCTCAGGGTCATGGGACTGAGCTCTGCACTGGGCTCTGTGCTCAGCAGGGAGTCTGCCAGAGACGCTTTGCCCTTCAGTCCTCCCCTCCCTTTCACTCCCCGCTTCTGCTCCTCCCAAGCTTGCTCTCTTTCTCTCTCTCAAATAAATAAGTAAATAAATAAAATAAAATCTATAAAAAATAAAAAGGAAAGAAAAATAATTACTGAAAGTTTCTGGAATGAAAGATGTAAGACTTCAATTTGACAGGGCTCATAGAATAGAATAGATGAGAAAACTCTATACCTAGATATATTAAATTCACATTTTAGACCACCAAATTCAATAAAGCAAGTGCTAAAACTTTCCAGAGGAAAAATGCAGGTCAACTACTAAGCAAAAAAAAAAAAAAAAAAAAAAAAAAGTCCCACTGAGTTTTCTGAGTAGCAGCACTAGATGCAAGAAGAGAATAAAGTAGCATTTTTAAAACATTGACAAAAGTAAAAATCAAGCTTAGTAAATTTTGTTGACTAAGCAGTGACACATGAAAACATACCCTAAAATCCAAGATCAATGCTACTCAAAGGGCCAATCCAAAAACAGTTTATTGTCCTTATCTGGATGAGATAAGGAGCTTGTGTGTGAATGTACATCAAATCAACGCACTGCTTCTTTTAAGAAAGAAAAAAAAAGTCAGCTGGACTAAACTGTGTGCTTAGTAATAGAGTGATTTACACTGGCATAAATCTTTTTTTTTTTTTAATTGCAAATCCGTGGACCAGTGCTTGTTTGTGGACCATCTTTTCAGTAGCACTAGTCTGGAAGCTATGAGCACGTTGTGAGTGTGGGTGAAGGTGTGCAAGACCCTAGGAACAGAAGAGTGAGCTTAGAGGTTTTTCTTGGTTTTGCAATGGAGAGAAGATGTATATACTGATAAACCTTAACACTTTATAGGGAAAAATAAGCGTATATATGAACTTATTAAGTTGGACTATCCACCATAAGACTAGAACCAGGATGCAGATCTTTTAGAATAGAACAAGGAAATTGCATTTTTCTTTTTTTTCTTTTTTTAAAGATTTTGTTTGTTTATTTGACAGACAGAGATCACAAGCAGGCAGAGAGGCAGGGAAGCAGGCTCCCCACTGAGCATAGAGCCCGATGTAGGGCTTGATCCCAGAACCCTGGGATCATGACCTGAGCCAAAGGCAGAGGCTTTAACCCACTGAGCCACCCAGGCGCCCCGGAAATTGCATTTTTCTAATGGAAAAATTAGAAAAAGGTAAGTAAATAACCTTAAAGGGAATGGTAAATAAATAATTAGAAATAAGATGGCTGAAATAAGACCTAATATTGCAGAAACATAATAAATATAAATAGTCTAAACCAATTAAATGGTAAAAGATTCTTATATTGGTTAAAAAAACAAATAAGACAACAAAATACAAGTTTCAAATCCATCAGATAATTCCATACATTGTCTTTGAGTCAATGTTTAAAATAAAAACATGTAGCCTTTCTAGAAGACATGAATAGACATTTCTGCAAAGAAGACATCCAGATGGCCAACAGACACATGAAAAAGTCCTCCACATCACTCAGCATAAAGAAAATACAAATCAAGGGGCGC
Organism: Taxidea taxus jeffersonii; assembly: GCA_003697995.1. NCBI lineage: Eukaryota > Metazoa > Chordata > Mammalia > Carnivora > Mustelidae > Taxidea > Taxidea taxus. The sequence continues at coordinate 16,101 of ML102493.1, read as the reverse complement.
CTGGGTGGCTCAGTGGGTTAAGGCCGCTGCCTTCGGCTCAGGTCATGATCCCAGGGTCATGGGATCGAGCCCCATATCGGGCTCTCTGCTCTGTGGACAGCCTGCTTCCTCCTCTCTCTCTACCTCTCTGCCTATTTGTGATCTCTGTCTGTCAAATAAATAAATAAAATCTTAAAAAAAAAAAAGAAAATACAAATCAAAACCACAATGAGATACCACCTCACTCCAGTTAGAATGACTAAAATTAACAAGTCAGGAAATGACAGATGCTGGCGAGGATGCAGAGAAAGGGGAACCCTCCAACACTGTTGGTGGGAATGCAAGCTAGTGCAGCCACTCTGGAAAACAGCATGGAGGTTCCTCAAAAAGTTGAGCTACCCTACGACCCGGCAATTGCACTACTGGGTATTTACCCTAAAGATACAAACGTAGTGATCGGGCACGTGCACCTGAATGTTTATAGCAGCAATGTCCACAATAGCCAAACTATGGAAAGAACCTAGATGTCCATCAACAGATGAATGGATAAAGAAGAAGTGGTATATAAATACAATGGAATACTATGCAGCCATCAAAAGAAATGAAATCCTGCCATTTGCAATGATATAGATGGAACTAGAGGGTATTATGCTGAGTGAAATAAGTCAATCAGAGAAAGACAATTGTCATATGATCTCTCTGATATGAGGAATTTGGGAGGCAGGGTGGGCAATTGTGGGGGGTAGGGAAGGGAAAAATGAAACAAGATGGGATCGGGAGGGAGACAAACCATAAAAGACTCTTAATCTCACAAAACAAACTGAGGGTTGCTGGGGGGGGTGGGGGAGTAGGGATAGGGTGGTTGGGTTATGGACATTAAGGGGGGTATGTCCTATGGTGAATGCTGTGAAATATGTAAGCCTGATGATTCACAGACCTGTACCCCTGGGGTAAATAATTCATTATATGTTAATAAAAATAATTTAAAAAATGTAGCCTTTCATGTTCTTTGAAACTATTTATTGGAAGCAAGATATAGCTGAGGGGACTAATATCTAGAATAAAATTATAAATATATATAT
>ML102493.1:0-10040 GCA_003697995.1 Taxidea taxus jeffersonii | reverse complement strand
GCAATTTTGAAAAAGAATAAAATAAGTATTCTAGAACAGAAAGAAAAAAAAATCAATACAGTAAACAAAAACTAAGTAGCAAAACTGAAGTGTGAATTGGGGAAGTTCATCTTCGGGGACCAAAGTCTTAACAGCTATTTCAAAACTAGGAAAAAAATTCTAACATTTCTAAACTTCCAAATTTAACTCCTTGAAGTTAAACCACTTAGACTATTTTCTATTTATTCATTGAAAACGTAACAACGTCTTATAAAAGGTAGACAGCATGGTTCAAATATGTACTTTGGAAACAAAAATTTAAGTCGCTGATATAGTAAAACCATAGTAGTTCAAAGGAACATTTGTCATTCTCCTGAAAAAGGTCCACTGTAAATTAAATGAAATTGCAGACAGATACCAGCTTTTTATGTTTCATATTTTACTAGAAAGTTACACAGAAATTGTTTATTGTTAATTTAATACTGTCTGAAACATTTAAAGTGATCCCATTTGGCTCATTCTGGAATATTTCTCTTTTTTTGTTGTTTAGATTTTATTTATTTATTTGACAGAGAGAGAGAGAGATCACAAATAGGAAGAGAGGCAGGCAGAGAGAGAAGGGAAGTGGGCTTCCTGCTGAGCAGAGAGCCCAATGTGGGGCTTGATCCCAGGACCCTGAGATCATGACCTGAGCCAAAGGCAGAGGCTTAATAACCCCACTGAGCCACCCAGGCACCTCTGGAATATTTCTTTTTAAAATTTCCTGTCCCTTCTTGCCTAAATGTTAGGTTTTAGTCATGGCATATGACTTGGGTTTTCATTCTTTTTAATCCATTTCTGTATTTTTCTGGACTTCCCCTTTCCAGTTGTCATTCATAGATGAAAATAATATAACTGCCTCTAAAGTCCACCTTCCATCCCCCACTGTGAGAATTGCTGTCTAGTCCCAAAGTGGCCAAAAATCATCTCAGAAGATTCACCAAGGGGTGCACAAGGGGAAACAAGAAGATCAAACTCTTAATTGAGGGGCTGATCAGGAGTTTACAGAAAGGGGTAATGGTGGGATGGACCCCAGCTATCCCTCCCTTTTCTAATGCCCTGAGAAAGGGGTTCTCCTCTGGCCAGCACCCTTCCCCATTTCCCATGTCCCCATCCCTCAGGTCTAGTTTCCCTTCAGGGAGGTGGGATGTAGGGCTGTGGGAAGAAGGTGTAGTGTGACTATGCCTCAGGAAGTAGAAGGTCCCAGCATTGGGGTGGGGATCCCTTTTTCCTTTTTTGCCTGCACCTTAATGTAGAAATCCCCCAGGTTCTGTTTTTTTTGTTGTTGTTTGTTTTTTTGTTTTGTTTTGTTTTGAGAGAGAGAGAGAGAGAGAAAACCATGAGTGGGAGGTGAGAGATGAAGAAGAAGAAAAAGATGAGAGAGAAACTTAAGCAGGCTCCGTGCTCATTGCCTGATACAGGGCTCGATCTCATGACCCTGAGATCATGACCTAAGCCAAAATCATGAGTCCCACACTTAATCCACTGAGCCACCCAGGTTACATTTTCAACAAGATTTTTATTCAGTAATTTGGTTTCTTGGGGGTGAAAGACAGTTGGCTGACTGACATGCCACTGTACTTGAGACCAGAATTAGATCAGATTATCTTCCAACATTTATCCACATGGCAGGCATTGTGAGGTACCACCTGATTCCTTCGGTAAAGGATTTTTTTCTTCAATGTTGTAAGTGTTGTCAGTTAGTCAGGCCCTTCATGGTTTATCTCACCCTATGTCATGCTCCTTCTTAGAGCTATTTCTAATGACTGATAGATACAGGAGTATAAAATATGGCCATTTTAGCAAAACAGAGGACAACTCTAAAGGGTATTCAAGCTCCAGAGCTCCCCATGGGGTTAGCTGAACTTGTGGACTTACCTTATCGTTTTAATTCTGGCTCTGCCCACTCTAGTTCTTGTTCCTTCATTTTCACAAGTGATGAGTTCAAGGTTATTCCTTAATAAACATCTTTCACACTAAACTCCATTTTAGAGTATGCTTTCCAGGATATTCAACCTATGAACATTTTACCTCAAATTTCCCTGGAAGGAGGCATGGAATCTATTTTCCATCCATCCATCCATCCATCCATCCATCCATCCATCATCTCTTTATCCTACCATTTTTATTGGGCCATCTGTGTCTCAGAAGATTATTATGCTTTTCAATATTTTTTTAGGTCATCATATCTATACTGCCCATCAAGTAGTCATTTGTTATGTTTTGCTAGCTTCCAAAAGAGGTAAATAAATGTGCAATGTGAGGCATGCAATCAAAACCACATAAAACATTACCAAAATCTCAAAGTGCTTCTATTACTGAATTTATGAAATAAATTTATGAAAACATTAACTTTAGTTTCACCAAATCATCTCCAGAGGGCAGCAGAGTGTAATATTAAATTAGTAAATTTGCAAATAGATGATTAGGAACAGAGCAGAGTTTTTTCTTTCTTCCTTCTTCCTTCCTCGCTTCATTTCCTCTATCTCGCTTCCTTTCAACCCCCTCTTCTCTCTCTCTCTCTCTTTCTCCAAAGCAGATGACTGTGAAGTTGTAGGAGTGCCTAACTGGGCAAAAGAGTGAGTGAATGGATGAACAGATTTAAAAGAGGTGAGGAGTGTAGGAGATGTATTGGAGACAAGGCAGACAGTTCAAACATAAGTAGTAAGCTAATTAGTCACGTAACTAAGGGATAGACATTGGTGTGAGATTTCCTGGGGTCAAATCCTGTCTTCCTCACTCATTAGCTGTGGGACTGGACAATTTACTTACTCTCTTTGGCTTCAGTTTCCTCAACTGCAAAATGGGGATAATACTATGCATTTCATAGAGTTGTTAAGAGGATTAAATGGGACCATATTTATAAAGTGTTTAGAATGAGGCCCGCATGTTAAGCTAAAGGTTTGACATACACTATTGTACAGATATGAGTAAGGTGTAGAATTAATATTTAGAAAAATTCAAAATGTGGTTACTAATTTCTCTGCCCTGGCTTTACTTGGTGATATTGCATTTATTTTATTTTCAAACCTTTGCAAATTTTTCTTTTTGCATAAACAGTGACTTTTATCAAAAAATAATGATTAAGTCTCACGTGATAGATGTTATGTCTAACTTTTTAAGAAGAATTATAGAGATGACATAGCATCAGCTGTATATTGGAAGTGAAAAATTTCAAGGTAAATATTGGCGTAACAGTAGAATGTAGAAAATACAAGTAACAATTAGTGAGGCTCTTTTAAGTAATTTATTGGTACAGTTAAGGATTATGCATGGAAGAAGATCCAGGATTTCAGAAGAGCTTGAACCTTCAAAGCTTGAATCAATGAAGATTGCAGAGAGGTGAATTAGAGAATGGGGAAATAGAGTATGGCCAAGAGAGCACCCATTTTATGTTATCATACATTGAATTATCATGTCTCAATTATAGTAGTAATTCATTAGCCTCAAATCTCTAACCATCGTGCCACAAGGGCAGGGCAGAAGTAAAATAAAGACTGGAATGTTGTGGAGTTTGAGGTCTTTGAAATTCTCCACATTGCTAGGCATTGGTCTTTCACCTCTGCGAAACTGTTACATTAGTACTCAGATTGTAGGAGGACAGGGTCGACTGAGGGATTTGGAAGGCAGCTGTGCTAACCACTATACCACCAACGCCGACTGAGGGATTTGGGACTGAGTGTTTAGTAGTGTGTTTGTGTGAGGGTGTGTGTGTGTTTTTGTGTGTGTGTGCAGGGTAAATCAAGCCATTTGTCTAAGGTGGAGAGCTCACAGAAAGTAGAAATGATAAGGCAAGTACGTACTGGCTCATTTTTGCAAGAATACACATCCAGAAAATTCAGCTACAAAAGGAGAGGAAAGTAGGTACTTGTGTTCTAGGCAGTCAGCACTCAAATCCAGGAGGCAAAAGACAGGCAATGGAGAACAAAGACTCAGGAGTAAAAGCCCATTAGAGTCTGTGCAGTAAGTATTCAAGATCCATGCAAAGCTTCTACGTAATGGGCAAGACAGCAACATCTTCCTACCCGGTTTCAATTATGCTAAGCATGAATCTGACACTGGGGACATCTGGCTGGAAAAAGTTTACTTCAAAAGCATTTATAGGCAGATAAATCAGTTTTTGAGTAAGTCAACAGTGCAAATTTGGGGGCATTATATCTTAAAGCAGCTCTAATGTATTAAAGCTTCAAAGCCCCTTTGTTTTGGCTACCACAACATTAACGAGTATAACATAGTTCTCTCTGTCTCTCATGTGCACTGATTCTTTTTTTTTTTTTAATTTTGATTCCAATGTAGTTAACATACAGTGTTATATTAGTTTCAGGTATACAGTATAGCAACTCAACCATTCTATGCATTACTCAGTGCTCGTCATGATAAGTGTACTCTTTAATTCTCTGTCTGCCTCTCTGTCTACTTGTGATCTCTCTCTGTCAAATAAATAAATAAAAATCTTTAAAAAATTAAAAAAAAAACAAAAGAATTTAGTGTTTCATATTCTTTGGGTAAACACCCAGTAGTGCGATTACTGGATCATAGGGTAGCTCTATTTTTAATTTTTTGAGGAACCTCTGTACTGTTTTCCACAGTGGCTGCCCCAGTTTGCATTCCCACCAACAGTACATGAGGGTTCCTATTTCTCTACAGTGTCACCAACACATGTTTCTTATGTTGTTGATTTTAGCCATTCCGACAGGCATGAGGTGATGTATCATAGTAGTTTTTTTTTTTTTAAAGATTTTATTTATCTATGTGACAGAGAGAGAGATCACAAGCAGGCAGAGAGACAGGTGGAGAGAGAGGGGGAGCCCCCACTGAGCAGAGAGCCAAATTCGGGGCTTGATCCCAGGATTCTGAGATCATGACCTGAGCCGAAGGCAGAGGCTTAACCCACTGAGCCACCCAGGTGCCCCCATAGTAGTTGTTTTTTAATTGCAGTTTTGATCTGCATTTCGCTGATGATGAGTGATGCTGAGCATCTTTCATGTGTCTGTCGGCTATGTGTGTGTCTTTTTTGGAGAAGTATCTGTTCATGTCTTCTTCCCATTTTTAAATTGGATTATTTGGTGGGTTTTTATTTTTGTTTTTGTTTTTGGTGTTGAATTGTACCAATTCTTTATATATTTTGGACATCAACCCTTTATTGGAGATGTCATGTGCAAATATCTCCTCCCATTCAGTAGTTTGCCTTTTAGCTTCATTGACTGTTTCTTCAGCTATGTGAGGCTTTTTGTTTTGATAGTCCTCACATGCACTGATTCTTAAGTGGCAGTACTGAAGAGGAGTTGGAAGACTTGAAGGAACAAAAGGTTTGGGCTTCTGGTTTGAGCTACACCTTTCTCTTGATCATGTCTTACTCTTCTGCTCTGTTTTTGGGTCTCTGTGCCAAGGGCCACAGCTCGGGAGAATCTGGGGCCTTTAGATTTTTTTAAGGAGGCGCATTTACTCGACGAGCACATTTTTCTCTTATTATATTGGCTTTCAAGGTATATTGTTGGCTTGCAAACCCCTGGTCCCTTTATTGTTTTTCTAAGCACTGGCACTCCATAAGAGGTAAGGGTCAGAGTTGGGAGGTCAGGGGTTCACTCCCCTAACCTCTGGATGGAGGAGGTAAAGAAATGGGGAAGAAAGCCTCATCCTCCCAGATCTACTTGGAGAATTCTACGTGTTTCTACACCATCCTGTTGACTCCTAAATTGCTAATTGTAGATGTGTCTGACTGACATGAGAATGTGAGTGTCCCTGAAAGCTGTTGGCTAACATTCAAACCAGAGAGACCACAAGTGGGGAGACCACCAGGCTAGCACACATGAAACTCTGGTTTTGCACCCGGCTATGTCACTGGTCACTTGGAGATCTTAGGCAGGCCATTTAGTCCTTCTGTGCTTTAGTATGGGCTGTGGAATTGAAAAGGCATTAAAATAGATGAACATCATAATTTTTTGATGATACGAAATGATATGAGAAAATGCTCGTGAGAGAGTGCGAGCATGAGCAGGGAGAGAAACAGACTCCCAACTGAGCAGGAGTCCTATGCGGGAGTTGATCCCAGGCCCCTGAGATCATGACTGGAGCCGAAGCCTCTAGGTGCCCCTAGATGCTTTATTTTAAATGACACTTCATTACTGATTTTCTGAACCTGGTGAAATATTAAGCAAGGGGAAGTTGCTTTTGCTATAGTCCATGATTGTTACACATCATACATCTTCAAGAACTCCATGCCCTCGAGTGTCTGATTTCACTGTCTCAATCAAATTAGTTCACAGGAAGGAAAGCTTAAGAAGGGGAAGGGGGGAAATATATATATATAGTGTAATGTTTGGCAAGAGGGAAGATGAAACTGCTAACCTAAAAGAAAAAAATGCATGTTGTTTCATCTTTATCCTGTTTGCAGTGTTTTCTTCCCTTTCCTGGAGAGTTTTGTCTTGGGTTAGAAAATTCGTAACACACAATGGATTTCTTTCCTCCCAAACATAATCTAAATGCATGTGAGGTAGCCACATTAAAGCCGAGTTGTTCTGAAGAAATCTGATTTCCAGGTGTGTGACAGCTAAAGATGGGTGTTTATTGGTAATTTGGCTCAAATGGTCAGCCTGGCTCTTTAAAGGTGAAAGTAAATAAATGGAAGTAATTACTAAAACGTGATGGAATAATGGCCTCCCAAAATGTCTGTGCCCTTGTCTGAAACTTATAAATAGGTAACCCAACCTAGGAAAAGGGACTTTGCAGATGTGGTTAAGGGTTTTGAGGTGTGGAGATTATCCTAGATTATCTGAGCAGTCCAATGTACCCACAAGGGTCTTTAAAAAAAAAAATTTAGGTAGGCTCCATGCCAAAATTTTTAAAGTAGGCTCCATGTCAACTCACAATTCTGAGATCAAGGCTTGAACTGAGATCAAGAGTCAGATGCTTAAATGACTGACTGAGCCATCCAGGCACCCCTCACGAGGATCTTTATAAGAAGGAGGTGGGGTGGGGGGCTTACAACCCAAGGAGATGTGACAAAGGAATGAGGTGAGAATGACGCAGCCACAATCCATGGAATGCTGGTGGTCCCCAGAAGCTGGAAAAGGCAATGAATGGGTTTTCTGCATGTGTCCAGAAAGAACACAGCCCTCTGACACCTTTTAGTCCTGTAAGGTCCATTTCAGACTTCTGACCTCTAGAACTGTAAGATAAATTTGTGTTTTTTTAAGCCACTGGGTTTGTGGTAATTAATCATAGTATCAGTAGGAAACTCATCTCATTACCATTCTTCTAGAGTTGTAAACCTTATAAGGGAGGGTATTTTCTTCTAAACTTTATTATTGAGGCTGCACAGTTCTTCAACACGGAGAAGCTTCTAAAAGTTACTGTGACTGGGAAATGTAAAGGGATGGGCCAAGGACAGATAAATATCCTGTTTTGCTTTGTAATCCAAAGTTCAGACAAATCTGTTTATCTTGGGCACATTCAGTGCTTTACTGTAAAGTTGATCTGTGAGCAGCAGAAGTGAGAGGGGGACCAATGAGCTGAAAGAGACCTCAATCAGTCTGCTTCCTCCGTCTTTGCTTCACTGCTTCATACAGGAAATCTATTGCTGTGTCAAGTTCCAGAGAAGAGTTTCTTCTGTTCCAACTTGCGAATCAGCCTAAGACACAGAGTGGAAGGAGGAGGTTGGTAGAGAGGGAGTGTCCTGCTGTTGATGGGCTAAGAGGATCCAGCCCGGAGCCGCTAACCAGAGAGAGCCCCACCATGTCCAGAGCTCCTTTCATACCTGCGTGGAGGCAAAGGACCAAGTGAAGGCAGAATACGAGAAATCAGAAATGCCCTGCACTAGGAGAAATCCTAAACCACGGCTTCTACCGATCTTGACTGTCTGCTTAGTGCTCGGTAAGTCTTATTCTCTGCGAGAGAGCGACAGGAGAATGGCCAGAAACGTGGCTCAGCTTTTGCTAAGTTTTCTTTGCCTTCCTTGTGGAGCGAGGCAAGATAATGTGGTCACAGAGATGGGGGCAGGGGTTACTCTCAGATTTATTTCACTTTATTCTCCTTACTCTGCGCTTCCTCTTACTTATTTTACTTTGTATCCTATGGTACTATAGGTATCTATAATTTGCCTCACTGCCAACTTCCTTCTTTCCCCGTTCTCCCCCTCCCTTTTTCTGAATGAGGCAGAATAAATCCAGTATTTTCTAGTAACAATCCAAGTCATCTGGGTTCTCTCTGCCCTTCAAAAAAATTAATCCCACCTCATTCAGGTCCATACTGTTCACAGTATAAGTTAGGAGAGTTTATTGCTTTTAATTGCTTTCTATGGCCAGGTGCGTTTTAAAATAGAACACAAGGCGTGGCGGTGCATCTGTGAGGTATGTCTGTATTTATCTTTAAGACGTGTAGGCTGTAAAAGACACTTTCTGGATGAGAGGACACTGCAACATCTAGGTTCTCGTAGGAGTTGTAGGACACTGGGGGCTCTTGGGGGGGTGTCCTGGTTTCACTACAGAGGGTTGGTAGGAGTTGATGTGGGAGGGAGTTTTCAGGTTTCACTTTTAGTCAATGGGAGCAGCTGCAAGGGAACAGTGTAGTTGGCATTACATTTCATAATTTGATCATTGACAAAATAAAAGACTTATAAAATACTGCCTACCTTCCAGCAAAACTATCTGTTTTCCACATGACAGTCTTCCTAGGGAGCACAAGTAAAATAACCCTTATTGTATTCCTGTGCCTTTCTCTGCAGAATTTTCGTATACTTTTTGTCCTTTGATCTGCAAAGCAAACCAGTGAAGTAGTCATGGAAGACAGTTTTTCATCTTTTTTTTTTTTTTTAAAGATTTTTATTTATTTATTTGACAGAGAGAGAGAGAGAGATCACAAGTAGGCAGAGAGGTAGGCAGAGAGAAGCGGGGAAGCAGGCTCCCTGCCGAGCAGAGAGCTCCATGTGGGGCTCGATCCCAGGACCCTGGGACCATGACCTGAGCCAAAGGCAGAGGCTTTAACCCACTGAGCCACCCAGGTGCCCCAACAGTTTTCCATCTTATGAAGGTAGAAACTGAGACCTGGAGAGGTGAAATGTTTTGTCCAACACCACTTGCCGGTGACAGAGTCACACCCGGTCCGGCCTGTAGCATCACCAGACATTTAAACAGGCTCATGCCTTTCACTAAAAAGCACCACTATTTTTAACACCACAGAAAAAAAATTATGCCCATGCTTGGTAATGAGCTTAATGGACTACTTACTCATTTAAGAAAAATCAAGTGATCTAAATATTTCAGTAGTTGAGATTTGATTGTGGAAAGCAAAGACCCAACTTGGCAGGGAAGCCAGCCAGGCAAGAGGCTATTTTTCATGTCAAATCGCATTATGACTTTTGGGTAAAGGAAAAAAAAAATCAAGATGCAAACATAATGGATAATTTTGAATTGTAATGTTTTAAAGGTTTGCATTTTAAAACTGTTTCTGGGGGTGCCTGGGTGACTCAGTGGGTTAAAGCCTCTGCCTTCGGCTCAGGTCATGATCCCAGGGTCCTGGGATCAAGCCCCACATCCGGCTCTCTGCTCAGTGGGGAGCCTGCTTCCCCCTCTCTCTGCCTGCCTCTCTGCCTACTTGTGATCTTTTTCTCTCTCTGTGTCAAATAAATAAATAAAATCTAAAAAAAAAACAAAACTGTTTCTGAATGCAACCAGAAGATACTACGTAAGTCAAATCTCTGAAAGCTGTGCTTATATAATTGTAAAGTTATCAAAATATTTAGGATCAGGATACAAAAAAGCAAATTACATTACATGTAGAGATTTACATGATAAATTCACCACGAAATAATTTAGAATAACGAGAAGCAAACTACTTGGGGTATGACTTTATGTCTTTATTACTAATACTGCTTTGTTATTAATACTGCCAAACAGAAATAACTCAATTTGTTGTACAAGGTAAATTCACAAAGACGCCCAAGAACTAATGACTTCAGAACTAGGCCTGGGTGGTTCATCGGCCTTTTGCTCAGGTCATGATCCCAGGGTTTTGGGATCGAGCCC